>JAPVLO010001273.1:0-120947 GCA_027257055.1 Cephalopachus bancanus | reverse complement strand
TTGGTCACAGGCTTCTGGGTCATGATCTTAGGATTTATTGAAGGTGTAAATTGTAGAATATAGTTTTAGAAGACAGCCATTTTGTTAAAAGAATACGGCTGGGTTACTTGCAGGTAGCCCACTGTGAACTTTGGACTGGGCCACATTCCAAACATTCTGGGATGGGCCACTTTCATTTGTAAAGTAAATACTTAAGCTTCTATATAATTGTTTAACGTGGCATAAATCAATCAGCTTAGGATGGAAAAGGTTTATAGAATATGTCAGTCATGGATTAGGTTATCCTTTGTTATGGGAGTTTAAGATTATCATATGAAAAGGGTTTAAAGGCAATCATTGATTAAGTTTTCATGGATTAAGGTTTCTGGTGGATGGGGGACGCCCCTCCCACATCGGACTTTGTGTATAAAAGACCCGTTGTAATTCCCAATAACACACATCGCTTCTGCACTAGACTGGAGTCCAGTCTTTTTCTTTCTCTCTCTCTCTCTGTCTCTCTCTCTTTCTTTTTCCCCCCCAATCGTCAACGCTGTCTCCACCTTTGGGGTACCCTGAACCCAGCTGGAGCTGGTCTCCGGCAGCGTATGTGCTGGTGAGTGAATGGGCCTGTGAGTGGCTGACTGAGGATTAGGAACCTGATGGCCAGGGCTCTCCTGGTGCAGCGGTTGGTGCCACAGCTGCTGGGCTTGTACCCTAGCGATTCCCAGGATGCAGAAGCTATGCACCATTTTCTTTGTTTAAAAAATCAACAAACCCTCCCTGGAAAGAAAATGCTGGGAGAGACTGTCTAAGTAGGGTCTCGAGAGCAAGTGGTCAGGTCCCTGATGCAATAGCTGGTGCTACAGCTTCTCTGCTTGATCCCTGGCTCTTCCAAGGATACAGAAGTCAAGTGCCATTTTTTTTCTTAAAATAGACAGAAGTTTTCCTGTGAAAAGTGGTGGGGAGAGACCGTTGCCCCAGGATCTCCCTCACCATTGGCAGGAGAGACTGTTGGTTCCAGGCTTTCCCTCACCACTTCAGTGCCTGGCAGTTTACTGGCAGTAGGGACTGCAGAGGGAGTCTAGAGACAGAGTCCCACAGAAGAGGACAAGAGAGGCACCCCACTACCATCTTGAAGGCAGGGCAGGAAAGTGTTCCAACTTGCTCACCACAGGGCAACAGACCCTATCTCTGTGACTGGTGGGTCAACTACTCAGGGATTGATCATGACCCAGAGGGAATATCCTGAAAGTACAAGCTTCTGAGGGACCTGACAAGTCCTGAGGTCCAGATGCCCCAACCCCACCCTGATCCAGTTGTGGGGGGCGTGGCCAGAAAAGGATAAGGAAGTATTCCAAAGAGATCAGTGGTGAATCTAGGGCTGACCCAAAATCCCTCCTCTCCAGCAATCCTCTGAACATCAGACCCACATAGCTGGGCCACAACTGAGAGGGACAAATCCAGGTGGAGCCTGGACATCAGTCTTAATGGGAGAACTCCATTCCAGTATAAGCCTAGCTGGGGCACCCCCTGTGAGTACATACCTGGGGAAGAGACAACCCTGCACCTCCCTGCAGGAGGAGGTCTCCCTGAACATATGAGAATGGGAGGGGAGGACAGTAGCCCCACCCAACTCCACTGCTCCTCCTCATTTCCTGCTCCAGACACTGAGGAGAGAGTGAAAAAGGTGGCTATGCAGAAGAGACCTGATTAGTGGAAGAATTACAGAGCCTGTCACAGAGGGTAGGGTTTTTTTTAAATTTTAAAAAATTCTTTGACTGTTTGTTTGCTAGTCATCTACTTTTTAAATATTTTTCCTTTGTGCATGAATGTGTATGTGAGAGTATGATCTGCATCTCCCCATTTTTTTTTCTTTTTCAGTTTCTATCTTTTTTTATTTGTCATTTTCTCTTTATGTGTGTATTTGAATGACTGAGCATTCATCTTCACTTTTGTTGTTGTTATGAGTTTGTTTTTGCTGTATTGTTCTTCTGGGTTTTTTTATTTTCATTTTTCATAATTTAAGGTGTGTGTCAATATATGTGTGAGGTTTTGATCTGAATTCCTTTTTTTTTCTTTTTCTTTCTGGTCTGTCTAATTTTCTTCTCTAGTCACTTTGTGTTAGGCATGTGTGTGTGTGTTTAGTTTTCTTGGTTTTGTTGTTGTTGTTGTTGTTTGTTTTGTTACACATTGTTGTCATTCCAGTTTGTTTTGGGGTATGTATGAATGTCTGTGCCTGTGTGTGTTCAATTGCTTTTTCCATTGGTTTCTGGTTTGCATCATCCTATAGAGGGGTGGTAGGGAGTGGGTCACAGGGAACACATGCCACAATAGTGAACATTGCAATTTGCAAGTAGTTTCTGAATACTAGCACCCCATCCCTACTGTAGTCAAATTTCAAAAACTACAAGAGACAACACAGCTTCCCATCAACTGTTATATTTCAAAATAGAACAAATCCAGAGCCCAGATCAGGGGAGAATAGAGGACTGAGGAAACATCTGAAGGGAAAGCTTCTCTTACTGACACTGAATAGCAGAAATGAAGAGAAAACCAAGAGATATGTCACAAATGAGAAAAAACCAAAGGAAGACCATAGGTAATTTCAAGTGTACCAAAGACAAAACTCCTAAAAATTCAGACCTTGTTGCCCAAACAATGAAAGACACCAATGACTGGCCTCAGAATATGACAGGGATTACGGAATGGATGAAAAGAGTAAATAAGACTCAAGAAAGACAAGAGGCAACACCAAAAGAACTCGTAACAGAAATTTTGGCATTAAAAAATATCATCCAGGAGATAAATAACAAGATGACAAGCATGAAAAGCAGAATTAATCTAGCTGAAGAAAACATTTCAGAACATGAAGACCAGAACATGGAACTAACCCAATCTGTAAAAAACATAGAAAGAAGACCCAGAAAGAAAGAGCAAAGCCTATAAGGGATGCGATATTATATCAAGAGGCAAAACGTATGCCCAATTGGTGTCCCGGAAGAAGAAAGAGAAACGGAGAACAACTTAGAGGAAGTATTCCAGGAGGTAATCCAAGAAAACATTCCCCATCTCTCCAGAGATGTGACCAGCCAAGCACAAGAGATACAGAGAACCCCCACAAGACATCAAAAGAGACGACCAACCCCTAGACACATAGTAATTTGCCTACACAAAGTAGGCACAAAAGAAAAAATCCTAAAGGCAACAAGAGAGAAAAGTCAGACTACCTACTGGGGAAGACCAATGATAATAGAAGCACACCTATTGGCAGAAACACTACAAGCAAAAGGGATTGGAGCCCTATATTTAAAGTTCTCAAAGACAAACAATTTCTACCAAGAATTTCCTATCCAGCTAATCTCAGCTTCATCAGTGTTGGAGAATTAAAATGTTTCCCAGATATCCAATCTCTAAGAGATTATCCCTTCCAGACCAGCTCTACAGGAAACACTTAAAAAGGTATTACGCACAGAACAAAGAAAAATAAAGAATGACCACATATTTCCCAAGAGAACTGCACAGCACAGAATCAACAGAGAATGCAGTACAACAAGAAACGCGAAAACACACACATACAACAACCCCAAAGCCAAAAGGAAACAAGCAAACAAAGAGAAAACTTTATAAGAACCACTTGGCAGGGATAAATAATCACATTTCAATAATCAGCCTGGATGTGAATGGACTAAATGCACTGCTGAAAATACACAGAATGGCAAACTGGCTAAGAAGCCATGACCCAATTATTTGCTACATCCAGGAGACTCATCTCACTACAAGGGATGCACACACACTCAATGTTAAAAATGGAAAATGAATTTCGAGGCAAATGTGTCACAAAGAAAGGCAGGAGTTGCAATCTTAATATCAGACAAAACAAACTTGAAGTTATCAAAAATTTAAAAAAGATACAAAAGGACACTACATAATGATAAATTTTCAATCCATCAATAAGAAATATCAATTGTAAACATATATGCACCCAACAGAGGAGCACCAGCATTTATAAAGCAACTACTAAGTAAACTAAAAAAAAATTATTGACTCTAACACTATTATAGCAGGGGGCTTGAATATCTCACTAACAGCCCTAGATAGATTAACAAGGCAAAAAATCAATAAGAAGATCCAAAACCTAAACTTGACACTGGATCAAATGGACTTAATAGATACCTACAGATTATTCCATACAGCAACCACAGAATATACATTCTTCTCCTCACCACATGGAACATAATCCAAGATTGATTACATCCTTGGCCATAAATCAAGCATAAACAAATTCCATAAGTTTGAAATCTTGCCAAGCACATTCTCAGACCACAGTGGAATAAAAATAAAAACCAACAACAACAAAATTTCTCCAAAGCTCATAAAGACATGGACACTAAACAACACTATGCTGAACAACTACTGGGTCAACACAAAAATCAAAGCAGAAATTGAAAGATTCCTGGAAACAAATGAAAATGAAGAAACTTCTTACCAAAACCGCTGGGATGCCATGAAATCAGTTCTAAGAGGGGAATTTATATCTCTATGAGCACACATCAAGAAAATGGAAAGATCAGAAGTTGAGAGCCTAACAAATCATCTAAGGGAGCTGGAAAGAGAAGACCACCAAAACCCAACTTTAGCCAAAGAATCCAAATCACCAAAATATGAGCCCAAATACAAGACATAGAAGACTGTTGGGAGCCAACATCTATAGCTACATGGCTGAGGCCTGTAAAGGCCCATCTGGAAGATCGCCTCTGACATAGGATATCAGTTATACCTATAATATTGGCCTGTGATTAGCGACCAGTGTGCATACATGGCAGTAAAACTTATTTCTTTCTAGATATTTTCAAACTTCTATTTTCTGGTAGACTGGTGAGTCAGCTCTTGTTTCCCGAAAGCAGTTTCCCCTAAAGCTAGGATTAGAGACTAAATTACCATGATAGTTTTGTTGCCCTGCCCCTAGCCAGGCAGAAACGATTGCTTTTGTTTCATTACAGGTTATGCATTTCCTTGCTTTTGTTTTGTTAAATACCGAAACTCTGTTTGCCTCTGTTTGCCTCAGCCCGAGGCCATGTGGCCATGCATTTTCTTATTCAAGAGTGTGACAGCTACTATTTGATTTCTAGAGTAGACTTGTTAGGATAAAATATATACATATACACTTATAGTTACATTTTAGAGTATATTTGAGCAAATTTATGCTTGCTGTTTTGTTTCCTTTGGCTACATTATTCAAATATAATAGTTACTATACGATTTATAAAAGAATTAATGATAAGGTATTAGCTTAATAGGATATAGCATAGTATTAAAGGTCAATCATTAGAAAAATTAAAGTTTAGACATAGGAAATTCATTTAAGTCATGGTAAGGTTTTGTAATTTAAGAATAAGTTTTAATTGTTATAGAATTACAGGACACTACGTTAAACCATAATAGATTAATAGAATAACTGAGTCATTTAAGTAAACTTATAGATTATAGTATAGTGTTAAGTTGATAATATTAATCATTAAAAATATTAGGAGTCAGTAAACTTGGATTTAACTTAGTAAAGTTTTTTGTATCAGGGTTTGAAACAAAGAGTATAATATGAATGATTTATTGAACATTATGGAAAACACTTTGAACAATCTGTATTGAAATTGTACACCTGTGAATTTAATGTAAGTTTTGTGAAGCACGTCATGCATCATGGAATTGTAATTGTTTGCTTGTAACTTGCAAGTCTCGTGATGGTCTTGTGATGCGTAATTTGCATAAGAATCTGTACGCCCCCAACAAGTGATTATCACACTAATGGAGGGTATAGAAAATGGTATATAAGTTGGAAGGAGTTCAAATAAAATTTGGCTTCAGTCCTGATCAGACTGTTCCCAGAAGAACTGCCTCAGAGTTGTTTCTTCTCTCCGTCTTGATTCACCATTGAGGTCCTAACCCACCCTTAAGTCGGGGCTGGCACTCCGACAGAAGACAAAAATATCATAGAAAACATCAACAAAAGAAAAAGCTAGTTCTTTAAAAGAATTAACAAGATTGATGGAGTCATAGTCAGAATGAACAAGAAAAGAGAGAAAAAACCCAAATAAACACAAACAGAAATACAAAAGATCAAATCACAACTGGCTCCAAAGAAATACAAAAGATGATCATAGATTGCTATGTACACCTATATCGAAATAAACTTGGTAACTCAAATGAAGTGGAGGACTTCCTGACATCACACAATCTTCACAAGTTAAAACAAGAAGACATTGAGATGCTAAAGAGACCAATAACAACCCAGAAAATTGACTCTGTTATATGAAAACTACTAAAAAAAAAAAACCCTGGACCAGATGACTTTCCAGCAGAATTCTACAAAATGTACAAGGGGGAGGTGTTAGCAAGCCTACTGAAAGTATTCCAGGCGATTGAGAAGGATGGAGTTCTCCCCAAATCATTTTACGATGCTAACATCTCACTGATACCCAAACCGGGTAAAGATGCAACAAAGAAAGGGAACTACAGGCCAATATTCCTTACGAACATAGATGCAAAAATCATCAACAGCATTCTAGCAAATTGAATCCTAAAACACATCTCAAAAATCATCCACCATGACCAAGTAGTCTTCATCCCCAGGATGCAGGGCTGGTTCAACATTTGCAAGACCATAAATGTCATTAAATACATCAACAGATGTAAAAACAAGAACCACATGATTATCTCATCAGATGCAGAAAAAGCTTTTGATAAAATCCAGCATCACTTCTTGATAAAAACCCTCAAACCCCTAGGTATACAAGGAACATTCCTCAAAATATTAAGTGCCATTTACAATAAACCCACAGCTAACATATTGCTAAATGGACAGAAACAAGAAGCATTTTTTCTGAAAACTGTAACAAGACAAGGCTGTCCACTCTCACCCCTCATGTTCAACATTGTGTTGGAAGTCCTGGCTAGGGCAATTAGACAAGAGAAGGAAATCAGGGGTATCCAAATATGGAAAGAAGAAGTCAAGTTATCCATCTTTGCTGACAATATGATTCTATATCTTAAAAATCCAAGAGAATCCATCAAAAATCTGCTTGCATTGATAAAGGACTTTGACAAAGTCTCAAGGTACAAGATAAATGTGCAAAAGGC
Source organism: Cephalopachus bancanus (assembly GCA_027257055.1). Classification (NCBI taxonomy): domain Eukaryota; kingdom Metazoa; phylum Chordata; class Mammalia; order Primates; family Tarsiidae; genus Cephalopachus; species Cephalopachus bancanus. The sequence continues at coordinate 113,834 of JAPVLO010001273.1, read as the reverse complement.
AGTTTCATTCCTATATGCCAATAACAAGCAGGCAGAGATCCAACTTAAAAGTACAATCTCATTCACAATAGCCACCAAAAAAATGAAATACCTTGGCATCTTCCTAAGCAGAGAAGTGAAAACCTTTACAATGAAAACTACAAAACACTGCTCAAAGAAATTCAGTAAGGCACAAACAAATGGAAAAATATTCCATGCTCATGGATAGGAAGAATCAACATTTTTAAGATGTCCATCCTACCAAAGGCAATCTACAGATTCAATGCAATATCCATTAAATTACCAACATCATTCTTCTCAGACCTGAAGATGACAATGCAGAAATTCATATGGAAACATGTATGCCCATGAATACCCAAAACAATCTTTAGCAAAAGAAACAAAGCAGAAGGTATCACACTTCCAGACTTCAAACTTTATTATAAAGCTACAGTAATCAAAACAGCTTGGTACTGGTAAAAATACAGGCATATAGACCAGTGGAGCAGGATAGAGATTCTTGAAGCAAAGCCTCAATTTCTCAACCAACTCATCTTTGACAAAGCCTCTAACAACAACCACTGGGGAGAGGAGAACCTATTCAGTAAATGGTGCTGGGAAAACTGACTGATCATACGCAGAAGATTGAAACAGGACCCTACCTACCACCATACACAAAAATTAACTCTAAATGATCAAAGACCTACAAGGAATGATTCAATGATCTACAAGGAACTCAAACACACCAAAAGGAAAAAAAAAAAACAAACAGCCCCATTAAAAAGTGGGCAAAAGACACAAATAGACACTTCTCAAAAACAGATATATGGGGTAACCAACAGACACATGAAAAAGTACTCAGCCTCACTCATCATCAGAGAAATACAAATCAAATCCACATTGAGATACCACCTAACCCCTGCAAGAATGGCTACCATTAATAAATCAAACAACAACAGATGCTGGTGAGGATGCAGAGAAAAAGGAACACTTCTAAACTGCTGGTGGGAATACAAACTAGTGCAACCTCCTTGGAAGACACTGTGGCGATTTCTCAAGGATCTCAAAACTGACCTTCCATATAACCCAGAAATTTCGCTATTGGGAATATACCTGGAGGAACTCAAATCATTCTACAAAAAAGATACCTGCACACGTATGTTTGTTTCAGCTGTATTCACAATAGCAAAAACATGAAACCTACCATGTTGCCCATCGAAGCTGGACTGAGAAAAATGTGCTACATATATTCAATGGAATATTATGCAGGCACAAAAAATGACATACATATGAACTTCGCAGCAACTTGAACGGATTTGGAGTTGATCATACTCAGTGATCTATCACAGAAACAAAGAACAGAGTGCCATATATTTTCACTCATAGCGGATCTTGAGCAATTATTATAATACTATAAGAATGGGTTTGGCAGTAGTGGGAAACTGTCAGTGGAGGGGACATGGGATTGGCACTTGAGGGAAACTGCTAGGGGAGGGAAGGGCATACCTCATCAATAAGCATACCTGCATAATCAACGTTTGTATACCTAACCCTGAATTGTACCCCACATCTTTATAATAAAAAAATGGCACTCAGCTTCTTCAAACCATGCAGCATTAAGATCTAAGAAGAACCACTGCAGCACCAGACACTTCACCAAGAAAGTCCTGGCCACTTGCTCCTGAGTTCACACTCAGTCAGCCACTCACATGCTCACTGACTAAAAGACATGTATTCAAAATTTTCCATACACAGCCTTACTCACACTGGGAGCTGCATAGTCCAACTGGCTCTGCAGCCATCTTTCCAGAAGTCCCCCAGAAGTTTCTATTCATATATCTTCAAACTCACTGATTCTTTTCTTGGCAGTGTCTGATCTACCAATTAGTTCAGTAAAAACATTTTTCATTTTTGTTAGAGTGTTTTTTATTTATGCATTTTCATTTGGTTCTTTCATAGAGTTTCAGTTCTCTCTGCTTATATTATGTATTCTATCTTGAATGTTTTCTGCTTTTTCCACTAGAGCCCTAAACATATTAATCACAGTTATTTTAAATTCCTTATTGGATAATCTTTAATCTGTGCCATATATTGTTCTGCTTTACTGTTCCTTTGTCTCTTCAATGTTATTTAATTTCTAGTAAGTCTTGTAATTATTTGTTAAAAGTCAGACATTGTGTACTGAGTAATAGAAACTGAGAAAAATAGGTCATTGTTGTGAGATTTTAAATTTTTCTGGTTATAAGTTGGTCGTGTTTATTATTTTCTGTAGCTATAGGTGTCTGAGGCAACAATTTTTTCTTGTGTCTTTTCAGTTTCCTTAGAAACTCCTTTTAAATAGAATCAGAGTCTAGTAATGGTGTCAGCTGTAATTATTTTTGTTACAAAGAAGCCTAGTTGATATGATAGGGATTGGAATCATTCTATAATCCTTTGATTAGGACTCATGCTTTAACCAGCTCTGACTGATACATTTTACTATGAGAAAACATATGCTTCTAGAATGCATGTTCCCTAGATTTGCCAGTCTACAAATTTTTGATGTGGAACTTCACAATTGCTTGCTTCTGATGTTCACTGGAAATTAAATCACAATGAATTAAGAAATTTAACTTGTGCAATTAAAACTAGACATATAATAAAAGCTCTATATACAAGTATACAAAAAAGATAAAACGTACCTTTGATAAGGAAAAGGTAAAGGTTTGAGGATGTCTTTTTTGTTGTTGAGGAAAAAAGGAGAGAAGGTTTTGTCCTAAAGTAGAATGACTGGATTATTTCAGAATGGAAGAAGGGAAGTAAAGGACAAAACTGAAAAAATATAAAAGTTGCAGAAAGTTTGAGGAATATGAATGTTGTGAAAGAGACTTTGCATGTGATCAAGCTAGCTAAGATTAGAAGGAAATGTGAATTTTTCTAAGAAATTGAGCATTTATATCAAAATACATGAATATATTTCTAGAGATCAATCATACCATTGGACTATGTGAGAATTCTCATCATGCTAATGAATAAATTAATGGATTTCATAAAATCACTAATAAAACAATAGGTAGAACCATAATTAATTGGATATCAAAGAAATACAAGTTTTTATGCAAAGCAAACCAGTACTAAAATTATTAATATATGCATTTTGAATGAAGAGCATAAGACTAGTCCAAGTCAATTTTCCTATGATGATCTATTCAGCAACAGTGCACTGTACCCGATTAGAAAAAACAAAATTAATATCTTAAAAAATGTAAGTTCAATGCTAAGTGTGGACACATGGGGGGCCAGGACAGCTGCTTGGTCCTTCTCATGTTTTCGCAGTCTTTATTGTTGAATGCTTTGTATTCCACAACTTATTATGGAATGGAAAAATTTATCCCAATTATGAAAAAAATATTGATAAGGTGACTTTTAAAATTGCTATTTTTTTTTTTAAATCAGTGTTTGGCTTTCCAAATCCATAACCTTGGGAAGAAAATAAGAACTTCAGTTAATTCATTTTCACCACTCGATGGACAATTTTATCATTAACATTTATAGATAGACTTTATTAAGTTACCTTCAGTGGGATCACTAAATACATTTGTAATGGTTTGTATGTTTTCTTATTGGACAGAATAGTTTCCATGTAGGAGTGCTGTTGCTATGACAATAGCTATAAAATTATTAGAAGATGTGCTTTTATGGGAAATCCCAGGAGAAATTTCCAGTGACAGGGAACTCATTTAACTTGATGAATTATAAGGCATTATTGATGCATTGCGCCAGAGTGTATTTTTACCAGGTAAAATAAGCTTTTTGTGACCCCCCAACTGATGACAGACAGATTTCTCATGATCTAGAACTGAAAGACTGGGTCTTCCGTAATGATATCAGAGAAAAAAAAATGTCCATAAGCCTCATTAGAGGAACCATAGCAAGTTTTCTCACCACCTATACTGCAGAAGAGCTTCAGAGCCTCAAACCTTGGGTCCACATTTTGCAATTTAAGAGGGTCACTCTGTACTCCTAAAATTACACACACCTGTTGAAAACTTTAAGGTAAAGCTTACTAGAGAAATTCTTTCCCAGAAGTGGGTAACGTTTTAAGACAGCTTTCCCAACATCGTAAATCAAGACTTCCCATGCCATTATAAAGACCCTATTTTTTTTCATCCTTGTATTCTGTTTTCTGTCATTCTTACCCTTTTCTTTTCCACACAGGAAAATCTATAGACCAGTAATTTTTCCATTTTTTTAGCAAAGGCTTATGCTCTAGCAAGAAACCAAAATAATTATTGGATGTGTGGGCTGACATCCCCCCCCAAAAGAATCAGGAAACCATTCCATTAATGAAAATACCTCTTCATGTTCTCAATGAAAGGCACCTTGAAATCTCAAGGAAAGAATGCAAAGTTACATTAAACACCACCACTTATTGCTTTCTTAGGCTCACTAGAAGTACTCTGACCTTTCCAATCAATAGCTTAATTATTATCAGAGATTAAAAAAAATCCTACCTGGATGATGCTGCACAAGGTATACAGGTATCAAATATTTGTGACCTGGGACTTACCTATGTGAGTTCAAGCAACTGCTTATATAACTTTGCTAGATTAAATTCAGTAGGATCCCTGTCAATAGGCATGGTTATGCACACTTACAGTAGTATATGATAAAGGGACCACTTAAGAGTTTCCCTTTGAACCTTGTTCAGGAGCTATGATGACTTAGGGGCAAGTAGATATAACTGACCTCTGCACAAACACCACTATGTGGCCCTCTTTCCAGCTTCTGAAGGTCTACATTGAGTATGCAGTAAATTCATTTATTGTGCTTTACTTCTTTACTGTTTTGGATCTTGCTATTTTTCCTGACTCACTTCTCCCTTCCAAATAGCATTTCCTGAAGGTCTTCATAATATTTCTTATAATCAGAGATTAGATAGATCAATAACCAAAATCAGCACCTATGCTACATAGAAATGAATGAGGACAAATTGGTTTCCACTGAGGAAAGGTTTAGGTGAGATTTCTGGGGGACTCTCTTTTGATAAGAATGTAGTTCCAATTATATGGAATTTAAAGTCAATTCATAAATTGGAAAAAAAAATTGGACTTTCTAGCCAATCAAATCTCTCAGGGATTCAGAAAGAAGCCAACATCTGACAAATGGATATCAAACTTGGCTGTTCTAGGGCTGCTTTTTTATCTTTACATTCTTTTAGTGAGTAGCCATGTCACTGCGATATGTGTCAACAGATTAACCACAAAATTGAACACCTCTTTAGGTCAGGATCCTTTGCAGCATGTTATGGCACTTGATCTATATCATATTCCAAACAAGGAGTATGACTGATGGAACTCAGGCACTACTGAGCTATCTTTAATGCCTGAACTTTGAATTGTTTGATTTTAATTGATATGATTCATGGAGACTCCTATTGAAAGGTATATTTCAGTTTCTTTGCATATACATTGTGTTGTACTCACTCAAAAATTTCAAACACCCATATGCAACCATGTTTTGTACATCAATGGTCTCAATGCAGTTGGAATAACAAAAACATAAAACATAAGAGTAATCTAACTAATTTGGCATTGTGAAATTTTAAATTTTTCACAGAATCAAGCAGATTCATTGTGATGGTTACAGGAAAAAGTGTCACTGCCAATGCCCATAGTTTTCATCAGTCTCTTTCAGGTGGCATGATGATCAAATGGGTGGAAATGTTAAATCAAGTTTGACTAAAGGAAGTCTTTGTACATAGTGAACTGAACCCTAGCTTGGTGCATAAATATGTTGTAACCATATCTATAAATATACCCCTCCAAAGTCAATCACAGCAGCCAGACCTTTATCCAATCTGAGGCTGAACTCTACCAAATAATTCCAAAATAAAGCAAATGCCAAATCACACCAATTGAGTAATTCTTGTATGTCATTTCCTGTTTTCTGGTTATAAATATAGCTCACCATATTGGAGGTGTGTTGGGAGTGAAGGCACAGGGTTGACTGTAAGAGTGTTGTTATGATGCCTAGCAGCCTCCGTCTCAGGTTCAGCTCCATCCTGTGGAGATAGTTTATCATTGTCATTATAATCAGGGGGAGCCGAGGCTGCAGCAAAGAGAAAAGTTTCTTCATCATCCTCTTCATTGGTAGCAACCTTCCTAGAAGGAAATTTCTCATAATCATGATGAGGATCTAAGGCGTCTTTAATTAGATTCCACAAGGAAAAGGCATCGGGTGGAACTTTCTCAGGCCCAGACTGTGAATAATACAAACGTAATTCTTCCCCGACCTTTAAGTCAAGTATCTAAACTCACTGTACCTTCTTCCGGAAACCAAGGGCATTGTTCCTGAACAAAATGCAGGAATCGAGCTAGATTAGAGGAAGGAACTTTAGCTCCACGTTTAGACAAAGTATTCATTAGAATGCTGATAAACATTTTTCCGTTCCTTAGACTCACTCTGGCCCATGAATAGATCATGGCTCTGGCGTCAAAAAACCAATCCTTACCCTTCTCACTCGGCCTGTCTCTACAGAGGGGTCTGCAGCACCCTGGGTAAGATCCTAGCCACCCTGAAATGAGAAAAAAGCTTACCTTTCCAGGGCCCCACGTTTAGGGCACCATTTTGCAGGGGCCAGCCCCTGCAAGTTTTGGGGAGTCCCTTGGAAGATGTGGTGGCATCGGCGAATCTGTAGGGACAGATATTAAAAGAAAGAAAGAGAAGAAAGGAAGTGGACAACTCTTCAGTGAAATGAGCAGAAGTTTTTTATTGAGAGTTACAGCAGGTATTTATCTCCAAATTTTAGACAGTCTCACAAGTCTTTCACGTGAACACAAAGCCAGGTGCAGGAGAAGCATCCTCCATCCACCAGATGCTCAGGCGTGAGGAGGGACAAACCCCAAGATTGTCTTATTGTTCCCTTTGCTAGTTAATGCTCTTCAAAAAGCAATGCAACAATCCCTGCTAGCCTAATGATGTTCTGATAATCAATAACTTCTAAAGCTTACGTGGTACCCATGATGACTAACTTAAATTTTATTACCTTTCTATTCTATGCTAATACTACTTACACAATGCTATGGAAGCTCCTAGTTATAGCTTAAGCCAATTCCTAAAGAATGTGGCCCAGTCCAAAGATCACGCTGGGCTCTACAGGATGTGGCCCAGTCCCAGGTTCATGGTGGGCCACGTTTTGGAACAATAGACTGCAATCTCTTAACAAAATGGCTATTCTAAAGTCCTATGTATCTATCCTAATTTTTATGAAAGTTTCTAATTCCTAATCCTAATATATAAAGCTGATCAGCAGCAGCAAAGCTTCTAAAACCCAAATATAAACTGTAAATGTACTAAGGCCAAAACCACAATAGTAGAAAATGGAGACAATGAAATTTCTAAAGTTAACTATATTCTTATTAAACCTCAAAATATCATGATTGATTATGCTTGAACTAACATGATTCCCTGACATAGCATGACCTATTCTACAATACTTTCTATGAATAAATTCAATTTCTATAATAGGTAGGAAAGACCCTACATTAACTAGCTAATGTCGGCTTAAAAGAATGCAGCCCAGTCCAAAGTACACGCTGGGCTCTCAGGAATGCGGCCCAGCCCAAGCTTTGTGCTGGGCCATTTCTGATAACTCTAGATAGCATCTATACCATTGAAAAGCTGAAAACAGCTCTCCATAAGTATTTACTAATTCTACAATTATACTTTCAAATCTTATAAAGAAACTTGTACCATATAAAAGGCTCCCAAATGTGACCTGATTTTGAATTATATCTAATTCCTAAACCGAAACCACAGTTTATGGGAAACAGGAAAAATGGGTTTCTAGAGTGAGCCATGCCTGTCACAGTCACAGAGCCTTCAGCTTGGGCCAGCAGACTTCCTTTAGGTTACTTGTGCTGTATGGTAAAAGGGGGAGGAAAATGGGGTCAATGGCTCCCAAACATGTCCTAGCAGTCTTGAGGTCCACGGCCCTCCCTGATCCCTAACGCTCAGTGGGCCTCCATGACCAGCTCCCAACAGAGGTGGGTCATTCTGAACCATTTTTGTTCTGGAATACTGCCTGGTTCTAGAATGTATTTCTTGCTCAAATAATCTCTGTTAAATATGACTTTTCTCAGTTTTTTTAAAAACAAATACTGTGAAGTATATAGTGTTTTATCTCCATATGTCATAGCAATGTGAAGATCAGAAAGGTTAAATAGCTTGTCCAAGTTCTCACAGTTAGTAAGTTGCAGAGCAGCATTACATCAGCTCTCTTATAAATAGTAAAGCAATTGTCTTTTTTTGTTGTTTTTCTGTTTTTGTTTTTGTTTTTTTGAGTTGGAGTCTGACTCTGTCGCCCAGACTGGAGTGCGGTGGCTGTTCCTGGCCACAGCAGCCTCGACCTCCTGGGCTCCAGCAATCCTTCCACCTCAGCCTTCCAAGTAGCTGGAATTACAGGTGCACGCTACCACACCCGTCTAATTTTTTGATTTATTGTAGAGATGAGGTCTTGCCTGCCCAGGCAGGTCTTGAACCCACGGGCTCAGGTCCACTCACCTCAGCCTCCCAAAGGCGCAGGATTGCAGGCTGAGCCACCGAGCCCAGCTGTAAAGCAATTTTCAATTGAAGATTTTAAAATTCTTGCCAATTTAAAAAATATTTTTAAAGTGTTCCATTGGTGAAGGTATTTATAAGTGTATTGTTTTAACAAGTAAACAGTTTATAATTTATTTATCAGTTTACTCTGAATAGGCAATTTAGTTTATTTGATAATTAAGACATATATTGCTACTCCTTAGACATTAATATTAGCTAGCTAGCTAAATAATCTCTATGATGGGGATTAGGCATTTTTAGTATCTTGAGACTTAGTCTCTGACCTTAAGAAACTGGTAACAGAGTGAGAAAGATAGGTAAAGAGATAATAAAAAGTGGGAAGTTATATAGTAAAAGTTTGTGCAATGTGTTATGGGAAATCAAATAAGGGAATAACTGCCTCCATCAATAGTAGTGAATGTTTCAGAGAGAAATATTGAAAAGTGAGTAGGAGTTGGATAAGTGAAAAAGGGAGCAAGGCGTGCTAGAAAGAAGGGCCACCATAGAAGTGTAAAAGTGCATACACGAATGATAAAGGGATAATTTCAGTAAGGCAACATATATGGTATTTGGCAGAGTGAGCAGTGCGGGATGAAGCAGACAAGACTGACTGGGATCAGGTGATAAAGGACCTTGTTTACTGTGGCTAGTTTATTTTTATAGTAAAAAAATATTTGGAGTCATGACAGGCCTTCAAGCAAGGGAGAAACATAATTTTATTTACATTTTACATAGATTCTTCTGGTGGCAATGTAAAACATTGGTTGGAAATAGAAAATACTGACAATATAAGACTATGTGAAGGCTACACTAATTCATGTGAGAGATAAGTACTTGAGTTAATACAATGACAGAAATGAAAAGCTCAAGATGTAGTACAAGGTATAATAGATGTAGTAAGCACATCATCATATTTAGCACAACAAGCATTTCAAAATTATTTGTTTGACACATAAAAATTAATTATATAACAGATGCAGCAACATGTCGTCAACTAAATATTATCTTAAAACATAATACTGTGCATTGTCAAATATTTCTGATTGTCAAACAGTTTTAGGAAGGGTTAGACTTAATTTTGCTAGTAAAATATAGCAGGTTTTGGGAGGGAGTATATTAAATTATCATTAAACTATGTCTACAGACATTACTTTTTATTGTTGAAATTTCTTCTTACAGTTTCCATACATTAAATTGTGACATTTTGTTAGCCATCTGTAGTTGAAAATACAACATGGTATGTTAAACTCACCATCAATGGATCTTCTTTTTAAGCTATGCTTCTCATGAAGTTCATCCTTTATTGAAATAGTATGCACTATGTTGTAATTTCATCACTATGAGACATAGTTTTAAATGAGAGGCTATGATCAAAGGAATAGTAAGATGTGATAGCAGAAAAAAATTAAAGAAGCCAAATAATATGATAAGAAATAATAATTAGAATACAAAGAAGATTTTTTTTTTTACTGAATATCATAAGGATGGCAGAAAGATGACTTCTGGTGAAACACACTTATTTGCCAACAGCTTTAAACTCATTCATGAACTTTAATCTAAAATATATACTTCCAAGCTTTCAGAAGTTCTGAAACTAGAATTATCAATTCTTCTTAATTTTCATTGAGATCTTTCTAGTGTTAGCACTAAAATTTCAACATCCTGGGAAACCTCTCTATTCCACAGAGTTGGTTAAAAACCCTATATAAAACACTTCAAAATAAAGGGAGAAAATGCTATTCCATACTGTAGGTTTATACTTATAAATTCATTTATAAGTTTTATTAAGCACTGTCTTAATTAAATTATTATTTTCAATGTAAAATAAAAGCAATTAGCATAACCTGAATCTACTTATTGAGTAAATAAATTATATTCTTTAATTTAAACTTATGTTTTCAAGCAGCTTATTATCTTAAGTGATATCTGAAAATCATTAATTCCATGAAATTAAGAGCAATACCTTTATTGTAACAAAATATGTTAAGGCTGCTTTGAATACAACAGACTTTTACATTTGTATATTCCTTTGTTTCTCTCATACTATTCTTTGGTAGTCATAAATTTCCCAATTTAAATTAAGACATTAAATCAACAAAGTCTCATGGTTAAGGTAGTTATTTTCTTCATATAACACAGAAATCTTACAGGCTACATGTGTCCAGGAGCTGTGGTAGCTAAAAATTAAATAAATTATATGAGAAAATTAAAAATTGTGAAAGTACATTTTTAATATGCATATCAAAAGATAAAATTCAAAGTTTAAATGCTAAATTTAGGTCTACTATGCTTGCACACAGAGCTAGGTCATCCATGCTGTGATGTCCTGCCCTCTGAGAGCTTCACATGTCTTCCTTTCAGCCTGTGTCATCCTGTGACCTGCTGGTCCTGGGACAACTGGAGGGAGGATACTGGGACACCTTGGAGCCAGGAATGATCACCCATGCAGTGCCTCAATTATGGACACCGCAGTCTCTACCTGCTGGGCTCAAGTGATCCTTCTGCTTCCAGATGGCAATGGGGCAATTTGGTCTGTGAGAACCTCTGCAAAAGAGAACATCCATAAAGACTCTCGCTCTCCCCCTGGGACTGCAGTTCTCACCATTGTCAGCCTGCTCTTCACACTCTGCTCCGCTATGGCCTCAGCTGTGGCCGCCACTGCTGCCACCACTGCCATTGCCACTGCTCCCGCCTGAGGTGACCCACAGCTCCTGGACACATGTAGCCCCCCCAAAGCACTGCACTACTGAAGCCACTACCACTGCCACTGTTGTGCCCCATCCTTCAACCAGGTGCCTGGCCAATGGAGCTCCTCCCACGCACAGAACTACTGAAGCAGCAACAACCACCACCACCACCGTTGCTTGCTCCCTCCCACCCTGGGCAGCCCTTGGCTTCCACCTAGCCTGGTCCGAGTAGCCCAGTGCTACACTGGCCTGCATTGCCTGGCAGTCTCGCGTTCTACCTTTCCCAGCTCAGCCGGGCTAAGGCAGAAAAAGAGATCAGCTGGAGCCATGAGACCAGTTCCACCCAGCTAAGCCTATCTCTTGGCTTGGGATCCTACATAAAAACATAAAAATGGGAGAGACAGATGCCCCTTCCCCATGCTAGATAGACATAGGACAGATCTGAGTGGCAGATTTGGTAAGCAGACCAGATCTTATCCACCCTCCACAGCAGGCCAGGGAAAACTGACCCTAACTGTGAGTAACTCCACCAATCTGCAATGAGAGCTAGAAATCAGAGCTGAATGGGCATTGTACTTAAAGGAAAAGTCTCAGAGTGTGCTTGGTTCCCTTGTTTTATTTATTTTTTAAAATTTTTATTCTTTGTCTGTTTGTCTTACCCATCTTTTTGTCCCTTTTCTCTCTCTTCTTACTGTTATCAATAATGTTTTCATAGTTGTTTTTGTTCTGTTAGTTTACTGACTTTATTCTATTCTATTTTATTTTTCTCTCTTTAGACCTCATGTTTGTAGAGGGGAATAGTACACAAATAAGGAGGTTGTTTAGCTTGTATATCTGTGTGACTGGATGTTTTAGTTTTTTTGTATATTTGTTGGTTTGTTTGTTTGCTTACTCGTATCCGCCTTTGTGTCTCTTTTCATTTGTTAGCCAGTACATTTGTCTGTTTTCCCTCTTACTCTTCACTTTCTCCACCTTCCCCTTCCCTCACTCCCTGTTCCATTCTTTTCCTTTATCTTACCTCATTTTGCTTTCAGGGAGTAAACCTACAACCCCCATGCATAGACAGATTGCAAGGCAGTGAGAAGTGGGTTCCAGATTATCCTGCCGGTGGATGCTGGAATCTGCAGATAGATTTTGAATCACAATTCCCCCTCAATTAAATCTCAAAACTGCAAAAAGGATAGCCCCCCAACTACAGTTCAGCTCCATAATTGAACAAAGTCAGATAATATACATAGGGAAGAATAGGAGATTGAACAAACAGAAGTAAAAGCAATTCCTTCACCCCCGAACAACAGAATTAAGGATGATGGGGGGGATGAAAAAGTGGGGAGGAAAGTCTACACAAATGAAGAAAAACCAAAAGAAGAATATAGGTCTCACACAGACCCCTGGGAGGTCAGACACTGAGAAAATAGACTTTGGAATGCAAACAATGATGAGCCCCCAGAATGACTGGTCACATATGACAAACCCAGACATCAATAAATTAATAGAAAGAATAAAAAAATTGAGGAGAGGCAAGTGGAAAATAAGAAGGAGCTGATAACAGAAATAATAGCAGTAAAGAATACTGTGATGGAAATAAATAACAAACTAATAAGCATGGAAAGCAGAATTAGCCAAACAGAAGAAAGAATCTCAGAACTTGAAGACCAAAATACAGAACTGACCCATACTTTCAAAAACATAGAAAAGAAGCTTTAAAAGACATAACAAAACCTTTAAGAGATGAACAATTACTTCAAGAGACTGAACCTAAGAGTAATTGGCCTTTCTGAGGCAGAAAGAGAGACAGAGACCACCCTGGAACAAACTTTCCATGAGATTATTCAAAAAAACTTCTCTCATCTCATCAGTGATGCAAAAATTCAAACACAAGAGATTCAGAGAACCCCTGCAAGACAACAAATGAGAAGACCAACTCCCAGACACATAATAATTCACCTAAACAAAGTAAGTATAATAGAAAAAATCCTAAAGACAGCAAGGGAAAAAGATCAGACTACCTACCAGGGAAGACCAATTAGAAGCAGCTGATTTATCTATGGAAACACTTTAGGCTAGGAGAGCTTAGAGCCCAATCTTCAAAATTCTCAAAGATAAACAATTTCAACCATGAATAACCTACCCAACCAAGCTAAGCTTCATCAGTGAGGGAGAATTATAATCTTTCCCAGGCACCCAATCCCTAAAAACTTATGCTACCTCCAGACCATCTCTACAGGAAACATTTGAGAAAATATTAAACACAGAAGAAAAGGAGAAAAGAATGACAATGTTCTTCACAAGAGTATAAGAAAAAGATAGAAAACACACATCAATCAACCCCAAAACAAAAGGAAAGACAACAAACAAACAAGAACAGCAAAAACTCTATAAAAACCTCATGACAGGGATGGACCCCCATATTTTAAGAATTAGTCTGGATGTGAATGGACCAATTGCACCCTGAGAAGACACAGAATGGTGGACTGGATAAGAAACCCTGACCCCATTATTTGCTGCATCCAGGAGACTCATCTCACTGCAAAGGACACACACAGACTAAAGGTTAAAGGATGGAAAATGAGTTTCCAGGCAAATGGTTCAAAAAAGAAGACAGGAGTTGCAATCTTAATATCAGACTAAACAACTTTTAAGCTATCAAAAGTTTAAAAAGATGCAAAAGGATACTACATATTTATCCATACTAAACATATGTGCACCCAACACAGGAGCACCAGTATTTGTAAAGCAACTACTAAACAAACTAAAAAAAGATATTAACTCTAACACTGTTCTAGCAGGGGACTTGAATACCCCACTGACAGTTCTAGATAGATCATTGAGGCAAAAAATCAACAAGGAGTTCCAGAACCTAAACTTGACACTTGACCAAATAGACTTAGTAGATAACTACAGATTATTCCACCCCATAACCACAGAATATAAATTCTACTCATTGCCACATGAAACATACTCCAAGATCTATCACATCCTTGGCCATAAATTAAGCATAAACAAATTCCATAAGGTTGAATCTTGCCATGCATATTCTCAGACCTCAGTGGAATAAAAATAAATATCAAAACAAACAACATTTCCCCAAAGCCCACAAAGACATGGGCACTAAACAGCATGATGCTGAACAACGACTGAGTCAACAGTGAAATCAAAGAAGAAATTGAAAGATTTCTGGAAACAAATGAAAATGAAGAAACATCTTACCAAAACCTCTGGGATGCCATGAAATCAGTTCTCAGAGGGGAATTTATATCTCTATGAGCACACATGAAGAAAATGGAAAGATCACAAGTGGAGAGCCTAACAAATCACCTAGGGGAACTGGAAAGAGAAGACCACCAAAATTCCAACTTTAGAAGAAGAATCTAAATCACAAAAATAAGAGCTCAAATATGGGACATAGAAGACAAAAATATCATAGAAAACATCAACAACAACAACAACAAAAAGCTGGTTCTTTGAAAGAATTAACAAGATTGATGGTCCCCTAGCCAGAATGACCAAGAAAAAAGAGGAAAAGCCCAAATAAACACAATCATAAATACAAAAGATCAAATCACAACTGACCCAAAGAAATACAAAAGATTATCTGAAATTACAATGTACACTTATATGGAAACAAACTTGATAACCTAGATGAAAAGGAGGACTTTCTGACATTACACAATCTTCCCAGGTTAAAACAAGAAGACATTGAGACACTAAATAGAACAATAACAACCCAGGAAATTGATTCTGTGATATGAAAACTACCCACAAAAAAAGCCCTGGACCTATGGCTTTCCAGCAGAATTCTACAAAATGTACAAGGAGAAACTGATACAAATCTTACTGAAAGTATTCCAGACAATTGAGAAAGATGGAATTATCCCCAAATCATTTTATGAAGCTGACAGTACACTGATACCCAAACCAGGTAAAGATCCAAAAAAGAAAGAGAACTACAGGCCAATATCCCTTCTGAACATAGATGCAAAAATCCTCAACAAGATTCTTACAAATCGGGTCCAAAAACAAATCTCAATAATCATCCACCATGACCAAGGAGGCTTCATCCCCAGGACACGGGGCTGGTTCAACATTCACAAGACCATAAATGTCATTAAACACATCAACAGATGTAAAAACAAAAAGCCCACGATTATCTCATTGGATGCAGAAAAAGCTTTTGATAAAACCCAGCATCCCTTCTTGAAAAAAAACCCCAAACATCTAGGTATAGAAAGAACATACCTCAAAATAGTAAGTGCCATCTATGACAAACCCACAGCTAACATTACTAAATGGAAAGAAACAAGAAACATTTCTACTGAAAACTGGAACAAGATAAGACTGTCCACTACTCACCCCTCTTGTTCAATATTGTATTGGAAGTCCTACCTCAGGCAATTAGACAAGACTATGAAATCAGGGGTATCCAAATAGGCAAAGAGGAAGACAAGTTGTCCCTCTTTGATGATGATATGATCCTATACCTTGAAAATCCAAGAGAATCCATCAAAACATGCTGGCACTGATAAAGGACTTTGGCAAAGTCTCAGGGTACAAAATAAATGTGTAAAAGACAGTCGCATTCCTATACGCCAACAATAAGCAGGCAGAGAACCTAATAAAAAGGACAATCCCATTCATAATAGCCACCAAAAAAAAAAAAAAAAATGAAACACCTCACCATCTTCCTAACCAGAGAAGTGAAAGACCTTATAATGAGAATTACAAAACACTGCTTAAAGAAATCCGAGAAGCCACAAACAAATAAAAAAATATTCCATGCTTATGGATAGGAAGAATCAACATTGTTAAGATTTCCATCTTACCAAAGTCAATCTACAAATTTAATGCAATAACCATTAAATTACCAACATCATTCTTCTCAGACCTGGAAATGACAATACAGAAATTCATATGGAAACATAAACTACCACGAATAGCCAAAACAATCCTTAGCTAAATAAACAAAGCCGAAGGTATCACACTTCCATATTTCAAACTTTCCTAAAAGGCTACAGTAATCAACAGCCTTGAATTGGTACAAAACACGCACATACACCAATGGAACAGTATAGAGATTCCGGAAGCAAAGCCTCAATTCCTCAGCCAACTCATCTTTGACAAAGTGTCCAACAACAACTACTGGGGAGAGGAGAACCTATCTGGTAAATGGAGCCAGAAAAACTGGCTGACCACATGCAGAAGATTGAAACAAGACCCCTACCTATCACCATACACAAAAATTAACTCTAAATGGATCAAAGACCTAAATGTAAAATCTCAAACTATAAGAATCTTAGAAAACGCAGGAAGCATCCTTATTGAAATTGGAACTGGGAACCAATTCCTATTCAGAACCATAAAGGCCAATACTTTACGAAATAAAATAGACAAGTGGGACCTCATCAAATTAACAAGCTTCTGCAAAGCAAAGGAAACCATCAAGAGACACCCCACAGAATGGAAAATAATATTTGCCAACTGTATATCTGACAAAGGCCTAACATCTAGGATCTACAAGGAACTCAAACATGCCAAAAGGAAAAAAAACAAACAGTCACTTTAAAAAGTGGGCAAAAGACAGGAATAGACACTTCTCAAAAGAAGATATATGGGCAGCCAACAGACACATGAAAAAGTGCTCAGCCTCACTCATCATCAGAGAAATGCAAATCAAAACCACATTGATATACCACCTAACCCCGGAAGAATGGCCATCATTAGTAAAAGAAACAACAGATGCTGGCAAGGATGCAGAGGAAAAAGAATGCTTATACACTGCTGGTGGGAATGCAAACTAGTACAACCTTTTTGGAAGACAGTGTGACAACTTCTGAAAGAACTAGAAATTGACTTTCCATATGACCCAGCAATTCGCCTATTGGGAATATACCCGGAGGAACTCAAATCATTCTACAAAAAAGATACCTGCACACGTATGTTTGTTGCAGCTCTATTCAGAATAGCAAAAACATGGAACCAACCGTGTTGCCCATAGAAGCTGGACTGGATTAAAAAAATGTGGTACATATACACAATGGAATATTATGCAACCATAAAGAAGGACAAATATATGGACTTTGTAGCTACTTGGATGGATTTGGAGTCGATCCTACTCAGTGATTTATCACAGCAACAAAGAACAGAGTTTCATATGTTCTCACTCATAAACAGACCTTGAACAATTATGCTATGGGAAGGCTATTGGCAGTGGTGGGAAACTGTCAGGGGAGGGGGTTGGGATTGGCTGTTGAGGAAAACTGCTAGGGGAGGGAGGGGCATACCTCATCAACAAGTGTACCTGCATGATCAATCTTTATATACCTAACCCTGAAATGTACCCCACATCTTTATAATAATAATTTTGAAAAATAAAATAAATGTTGAATTTCAACTAGAAATGAAATTTTCCTTTTTAAAAGGCCATTTGGTTTTTTAAAATATTCCTATAAACACTGTTCTCCTACTCTTATTCAGAAATAGGTATAAACATCCTGGATTTTAATATTTCTCTAACATTTGTATCTGGCTCTTCACTAGGGTTTGAACCAGAAACCAATATGGATCAGTGAGCTCTAAGAATAAATCTGCTAGACTGGGATGTGGCTTCTGAGAAAGATTTTCTTCATGATTAGGAGTGATAAACTGGGAGAATGTTCTGCCTTGTTTTTTTCCTGCATCAAATATAGGCTGTTAAGTGAGATTCCTGGATCTTCGGTTATAAACATGTGAGAAAAATATCTCTATAGGGGAAGGATGAGAGAATAAAAGAAGCACTGAACCATCTTCTCTGGGATTATTATATGAAAGTAATAAACCTCTAAGTTTTAATTCTGTTATAGTCTGGTATTCCAATGTTGTTGAAAGCATCTGAATTGATACACAAATTTTGCCACAACAATAGGAACAACAGAATTCTATAGTTGTCAGCATGATAAAAAGGCAATTGACTGAGTAAACAATTAGAATTTAGCAGTTTTATATTTGTCTTTATCTGAGTCTTTTTATATTGCTAAATTTTTCTCTTAATTGACTCTTTATTCTTAATCAAGATGCACGATATCAGTGATTTCTCCCAAGGACTAATATTATATCAGCTTCTACTCATAGATCTAGCTAGAAAATTCCTATCACAAGAAATACTAATGTGTTAGCAGCCAGACAAAAAGTTTACAGAGAACGTAAAAGTTTACAGAGAACTTTCAGTTTCCAGTTCAGCATGTAAGAAATATGTAGGTCAACACTCCCGTCCCCACAAAAAGAAAGTTGAACAAATTGAAAACAATGTTTTATTAATTCATCAAATAACTGAGGTTATAGGACAAACCCCTGCCCTTAAAGCTGGAAGTGCACATGAGTGGATATAGAAAATAACAACTTACTGTAGCAGAAACCCACACACAGATACCTTGATATCAAGCAGTACAGGGTAGAAAAATTTAAACCATAATTAATAAATTTCTGGAGGCTTAATTTGAACAAATTTCAGAATTAAAAATCCAAAATGGGATTAGTGTTAGGAATGTTTCTACACTTTTGTGTGTTTTACCTGTAGGAGATGTAATACACTATTAGAAGGTTTTATAAGTGATACAATATGATTTCACAGTGATGACCCAAGAAAAATGCCTTGGTTATTCCAGCAGGAGGAGAGAAAAGGTAGCCATTTGAAAATACACCCAGAGCATTCAGTTTTTTAATAAGACCTTCCCTCAAAAGGAATTATTTTATTAAAGCCTAAACAACTGAGTTTTGTCAGAGTTGTATTATAATAGTTTCCAGAAAACAAAATGATGAATTTTAAAAGCATACTTTGGTGAAAAAATACTCAGAGTTGAAAATAATGTTTTTTTCCCCCAAAACTAGTGTCTCTTCAAAATAAATCTACATTTATGCTTTATAAGTAAATTACCTCAGAACTTTTATTAATAAAATATCTGACCCCAAACATTTTAAATTGTCAAATTATGGGATAAATGTAAGGATTAGTTAAATAAGTACACTGCATGAAGCAAGGGCTGGGCTTTGGATGAGTCCTCTCCCTTCACACCAATATGGGGCATGGTACCCAATGGGTGGTTTTGTATCTTTTATTCACCCTCCCTCTCTCTCTCCTTTATCAGTGCCCAGTGCCTGTTGTTCCTGTCTTTGTGTCCATGCATGTCCAATGTTTAGTTCCCAGTGAAGAGTAAGAACAAATGCAGCACTCAGTTTTTTGGTTTTTGTGATAATTCACTTAGAATAGTGTCTCCAGCTGCGTCCATGTGCTGCAAAGAATATGATTTTTCTTTTCTTTATGGTGGCATAATATTCCATCGTGTATATATACACTATTTTCTTTCTTCAGTACACTTTTGGTTGGTTCCACGTTTTGGCTATTGTGAAGAGTGCTACAACAAACGAGTCCAAGTGTCATTTTGGTATAGTGATTTGTGTTCTTTTGTGTATTTTCCCAGAAGTGAGATTGCTGAGTCAAATAGTAGTTCTATTTTTAGTTCTTTGAGAAATCTCCAAAAGACTTTCCACAGAGGTTGAACTAACTTACATTCCCACTAATAGTGTATGAGCATTTTCTTTTCACCACAGCCTCGCCAACACCTGTTGTTTTTTGACTTTTTTGGTGTCGTTTCTCTATTTTTTAAAAAAACTTTATTTCAAAGACATGGGTACAATTCAGGATTAGGTATATAAGTGATCATCGTGCAGGTGAAGTTTGGGCCTCCCTTTGGTCTTCCATTCACCTGGTTTGAGATCAATTACCCTTAATGATATTATGTGCCCACTCCCAGCACAGGCAGTTTCAGGCTACTGCCAGTCCCTTTCTTATAGTAATATGATAAATGTTCAGTGTCCCGTTATGAGTGAGAAGATGTGGTACAGAGTTCTTTGTCTCTGTGATAAATCACTGAATACTGTAAACTTTAAATCCATCCAAGTTGCTGTGAAATCCATAATTTTGTTCTTTTTTATGGCTGTGCATATGTTCCACATTTTTTTATCCAGTCCAGTTTGATGGGCAAACTGTTGGTTCCATGTTTTTGCTATTGTGAATAGTGCTTCAATAAACATGTGTGGGCAGGTAGCTTTTTGTAAAGTGACTTAAGTATAGGTATATTCCCAGAAGGGGGAATTAAGTATAGGTATATTCCCAGAAGGGGGATTTCTGGGTCGTATGGAAGGTTGATTTCTGATGTGAGTTGGTATCTCATTGTGGTTTTGATTTGCATTTCTCTGATGATTAGTAATACTGAACATTTTTTTCATAAGTTTGTTGGTTGTTTGTATGTATTATTTTAAGAAGTGTCTATTTATGTCCTTTGGCCACTTTTTAATGTTGTTTTTTTTTTAACCTGTCAATTCACTTGAGTTCCTTATAGATTCTGAATACTAGGCCTTTATTATGTGCATTGTTTTCAAATATTTTTTTCCCATTCTTGAATTGTCTCTTTATTCTCTTGATGGTTAATTTTTCTTTGCAGAAGTGTTTTAACTTAATAAGATACCAACTGTCAATTGTAGTTTCTGCTGCCTTTGCTGTTGAGGACTTGACCATGAATTCTTTGTCTAGCCCAATGTATAGGAAGGTTTCCTAAACATTATATTTTGAGGTTTCACATTTAAATCTTTGATTCATTTTGAGTTAATTTTTGTATATAATAATAGGTAGGGTTCTAGTTTTATTTTTCTCCATGTGGTCAATTTTCCCAGCATCATTTGTTAAATAGGGTTTCCTTTCCCCAGTGCTTGTTTTTTCAGCATTGTCAAAGATGAATTAGTTGAAGGTTTGTAATTTTACTTCTGGGTTCTCTATCCTGTTTCATTGATCTATGAGTAAAATTTTCTTTGGGGTTAAAAAGAAAAAGATGTTTAGACTTCCTGCTTCCTAATATTACTGTGGTAGAAACTAAAAATTATGCCATCTTTGAAAATGTAACTATTTTGTATTCCACACTAAAGGGATGAATAATTAATAACAGACACAAAGTAGCTGGAATTCTAAGTAGACCATATCTAGCATGCCAAATATATGATTGAATGAAGTCCAAGTTCAGTGGCATGATTGATTAGTTTTGTTTTCCTGGCTATGAAAGACCAAACACCCTAAATATTTTTTGACCCTACCTAAAACATCTCTATTTATTTCATTGTAGGTCATTTCACTTCAAAATGAATAAGAACACAAACATTTTTTATTTTTACTTTATTTTGTTTTGTTTTTTACGGTATAAAATTTAGAAGTCATTCCTCAGAATCTTCATCAGAAAAGAAGGTTAAGGACCCAAAATAAGTACAGAATATTTACGATGTAGCATAATCTAATGATAAAATATATTGGATGATAATACAAGGAAGAAATATATTTAATCAGGCCAAAAAATGGAGTAGGCTTTCTTGAATGAGTTGAGTTAAACTAGGTCTTGAGGATGGTTTTCAAGTGACAGATGCAGGGAGTAATATGTATAAAAATATGGGAAATTAAGAATTCAGTGCTGCATACCATTTCATTTTCAGACCTTTCTTAGGCTTCCTAAGTTGAAAAAAATTAAGTTCAAAGTGAGTAATTTTTTTAAGTATATTTCCTTCTTTGTTTTGCTTTGCTTTTTGGTTTTTATATTGCAAGATAACTTTCCAAATAAAGTCATCATAAGGTACTTACAGTTAGCAGACATAAATAGTTCAGCAACGAAAAGAAACATATTGATCACCTTTATCTTTATGTTCAAATCAGGACCAGCAAAATGAGATAAAGAGAGAAAATCACATCCGCGTGTATTAATTAGAAATAAAGTCTGGCTGAGGGCCATAAACAAAACATACAGAGCTAATTTTCAAAAAACAGTATCAATTAATATGAATAAGTAGGCATCATAAAGTTATTTAAAATGTCTTTATTACTATCTCTTTGTGGCAAGTATTCATGTAATTATTATTTTCTTTAAATGTATTTTCTTTAAATTTATCCCTTTCAGGAACTCAGTTTATGAAGAAGTCTACAAGAGTTATCCTGTTTAATGCTTGCCTCATGTTTTCCAAGGCGAATAAACACTAGGAACATAATCAATACTGAACATATATTGTTTTTGACATGGCGGCATCCTTTCTCACTCAACTACTATTCTGGGAAGCTCTAAAGACTTATTATCTGGAACCTATAGACCCCATTCACTATATTAATTTCTTGTTATATAATATATATATATAGACATGAATTTCATTTAAACTTTGTATAAGTAGTAAAATGTATGCTCATTTGGGAATATTTATTAAGGTCTCTTTTATTTCAAAATAGACTGCCCTAGTCTGCATACCAGTACTAAAATGCTGTTATCACAATACACAATTTATTTTCTATATACATCTTGTCATAAATTAGAATTAATTTTTTAAAAAAATTTTTCTATCATACCCCCACCCACACACACTCCAGAATGTAAGGACGACTATGTATAGCAAAGGTTATATCTGTCTTGCTCAACATTCAGTATTCAGTCCCCTGGGCCAAGCATAGTGCCTGACACATAAGGGACCCTTTATAAATGTATTTTATAAAAGAAAATAGATGAACCACAAACAGATCTTAAAATATGCCTTGATACCATCATATGCCAAGTGTCATGAAAATTGGATAAGTTCTTGAAAAAGTGATGTGTAGGAAAATAAATGTCGTGTTGATGGAGGGAAATGGTGGAAGCAAGCATAAAATACCTAGCAGTCAAATTGAAACAAAGAACTTACTTAAGTTGATGAATAATGTATCCAAACATTCTAAAGTTCATTTCAATATTATTGGAGCCACAAATAGGTAAATAAATTAACATAGAGAAATGTCCCCTCATTATTAATGAATGATTTCGAGTCTTATAGTAAATCAGAGCTGGGCTCGGTGGCTCAGCCTGTAATCCTGCGCCTTTGGGAGGCTGAGGTGAGTGGATTGCCTGAGCCCGCGGGTTTGAGACCCGCCTGGGCATCGAGACCTCGTCTCTACAATAAATCAAAAAATCAACCGGGCGTGGTAGCGCATGCCTGTAATTCCGGCTACTTGGAAGGCTGAGGCGGAAGGATCGCCGGAGCCCAGCAGGTGAGGCTGCGGTGGCCGGGAGCGGCCACAGCACTCCAGTCTGGGCGACAGAGTGAGACTCCAACTCAAAAAAAAAAAAAGTAAATCAGTTTCAAGACTATTTCAGCAACCAAAGTCTGTATTAAGACTTAAACGGGTTATAAAAATAAATGAGAAAAATTGTAGTCGCAATCAGGACACTTTAGTCAACAGTAACAATCCCAGGACCGTTTATATCTTTTTATTTGTTATGGTAAGTTTATCCTTTCTATTTAAATTTAAATGTTCTAAAAAGGAATGTATTTCTAAATGGAAATGTGCTAGAGTTCAGGTATTGGTACATGTCAATGAATAATTATTTTTATTGTGGTATAAATCAAAAGATAAGTATTATTGATGATACTTTATTGAAGAAAATCAAAGTAATTAGAATGTGTATTTTCTCTTTAAATCAGATGAGTTAGTTTACTTTAAACCTTGGAGTTTCTGTGAGATTTCACATTGTCAGATTCTGGCATTGCCATTTAGGATTTCTGATAGTGACAGAAGTTAGTTTTAAAGGACAAATTAGGGAAGTGAATGTATAATATTAGCAAAATAGCGGTACATATATTCACAACTTTCTAATAAGAATAAAGTGTTTTTATGCCACTCTGCCCATAAATAATATGGAAAGGAAATTCTATAACGAATGAATTTTATACAGAGCATATCGCAAAGGAGATGTAATAAGAAACCTAAATACCCACTGAAAAATGAATATATTTACTCTATATGCAGGTATGTAACAAAGCAGGAAAATAATGATTAATTTCAGAATGAAATGAGTACATAGTTCTTATTGCCTATTATGTGAATTAATATGGATGACTGAGAAGTATATAAGAGGAGTCCCATCAGCTTCCACAGTAACTGCCTTAGTACTTACTTAGTATGTTTATAACCAAAAGACCGAGATTTAGGAATGTGAGAGCTAACTTTAAGAGAAAGAAGCCCCATGATGCTCTATTAATATTGATTAAACAATAATGCGTTGTTTTTCATTTGCACTTCTGTGTCAGTCATCTGTTTATTTTGCTTTTTTTTATTTGTGGGGAACTGTTCTTCAAGTTTTATATTTTTGAACAGAATGTCCAGAATGGAATAAAAACTATTAAGATATGGTCAATATCTGGTATATACATATTACATTCTAAGACAGAAGCCTTTAATTTTCTTCCCATCACATATCACCTTCTAAATTCTCACAAATTAACAGTAATCAGGCTCCTTCAATCTACCTACTTTCACCCACTTACTCCCATATATATTATATATATATATATATATAATTGAATCAATATATCCAAAGTATACCAATAAATAGACTATCAGTCAACAAATTAGTCTTGTTTAAAAAGATGAACTAAGTGTAGGAGACTTCTCTCTTGGAGATAATTTTATTAAAGTGATTTAAGGAGTTATTAGTGGTTGGGCATGTACTTTTACAGGTGGAATACAATTGGGCCTACATGTATTTTCTTAAAGATTATAAAACAGTAAAAAGTATAAAATCAACTGTGTCTGTTTTATTTTTTAGTAGTGTATGTGTAACCATTTTGTAATCTATTCTACAGCAATTGTCCTTCCAATTTTCCTTTGAATCAAATTTGATAATCTCTCTTTTGCTAGGAATAAACCATTTCCTCTAATTTTTCATGTTGTTGGCACAATAGAGAAATTTTTGAAACACATCTATCAGTACACATTAACATATAATAATATACATACAATTTAATTGTGCAATGCCAACTTCTGAGAATCTGGCTAATAGAAATAGGATCAATAATTTATAAAATTATGTGAATAAGAATGTTTATTATAGCAGTGTGTTAAATGACAAAATCACTAAAAGCATATTTAACATCCATATTTATTTATTTATTTAAATAAATAACTATTTATTTAAATAAATAGTTCAATATATTTCACATGTCATCTACAACAGAGGTCCCCAGTCCTCAGGCTATAGGCCAATACCAGTCCATAGATGTTAGGAATCAGGCCACACAGCAGGTGAGTGGCAGGTGAGTATTTACAGCTGCTCCTCATTGCTAGCATTACAGCCTGAGCTCCATCCCCTGTCAAATCAGCACTGAAAAGCCTGCTCCCATGTCCAGCATTCTATCTTTGTGAAGCAGGGTTTTCTGCAGTGGCAGCAACCAAAACGAGATTATGGAGTAGACTGGACTTAAGTGGCAAACTTAGGATGTCACTGTCTCCTATCACCCCCAGATGGGATCATTTAGTTGCAGAAAACAAGTCCAGGATTCCCACTGATTCTGCATTGTGGTGAGTTATATAATTATTTCACTCTATATTATGATGTAACAATAATAGATATAAAGTGCACAATAAATGTATTGTGCTTGAATGATCCCCAAACCAACCACCCTGTCTCCCCAGTCCATGGAAAAATTGTCTTCCGTTAAAGTGGTCCCTGCTAACAAAAAGGTTGGGGACTTCTTATTTAAAAGTATAGACTAGTTAGTATAGATTCTGTTTGGCAAGATGAAAAGAGTTCTGGAGATAGTGGCGATGGTGGCACAACATTGTAAATGTGCCTAATGACACTGAACTGTACACTTCAAAATTGTTAAGATGGGCTGGACACAGTGGCTCACGCCTATAATGCTAGCTCTTTGGGAGGCTGAGGTGGGTGAATTGCTTGAGCCCAGGAGTTTGAGATTATCCATGGCAACATAGCAAGACCACATCTCTAAAAAAAAAAAAAAAAAGGTAAGATGTTAATTTTTGTTATATATTTTACCACAATTTTAAAAATTAAAGTATAAAGTTCACCTTTTTAAAGTTATCATTATTTTATTTGTATAGGTCAAGTGAAATTACTATAACTGAATATTTTTAATCAGAGAGTGTGGCGAGTGCATACTTTCACTTTTGAGACGTGTTCAGTTACCAGGCTTTAGGAAGGAGAAATAAATGTGTCTGAGACTATCTGCCAAGTGAATGATATCCCTTCACTATTTCAATACATCATAACAGAAATTACCTTGATTCTACATAAGATGTACTATATAGAACCCTAAATTTTGTGACTACATAGCCATTGCTTAAATTCACATGTAGTATTTTATGGGTTTATTTTAATCAACCCTAAGGTGTGCTGATTAATTTTATTGTGATCATTGCACAATTTATATATACCTCAAATAATCACGTTGTCCACCTTATGTGCCAATTAATTTGATAGTGATTATCACTCAAAATGTATATTTATATCAAATACGAGTATTGTACACCTTTAGTATATACAATCTTTGTTACCTAAATATATATATTTGGTTTATGCAACTTTACTGAAGAAAAATAAATTCATTCTAGCAGAGCTATTAGTTAATCACTCTTCCATTGACAACTTGCATTATTTATTTAGCGCTATATTAAACAGTATATTGACCGATTGATTAGCTAATAGCCCCAAGCCTCCTAATAGTTTAAATAAAAATTGCAAAATGTTTGAGACCCTACTTTGGATTATAAAGAGTTTTTGGCTTCCAGTTTTAATTCTCTGTAGAACAAAAACAGGTCATTCCTTTATTGACATGCATAAAATACATCACATTTTCTGTTCTGCTGATGCTATAAATTTAATATCAATTCTGTAGCCACATCAGTTATGAGCGCAAAGAATATCATGTAACCTCAGCTCTTTAATACTGGAAGGTTTAAACAAGAATGGATGCTGCTAGAATAATGTTGCTTCCTTTGATGTGACAACTGAGCATCCATTCTCCTTTTCCTCAAATGATTTCCTCAGCATGTTAGAGCAGTGAGAAATGATTTTAGTCTCATAACCAAGTTAGAGTGAAGACATTGGCAACATAATAACACATGCTCCATTTTTAAAACAATTCTGATATTGGTCAACTGTTCTTTTGTAACTTCTTTACAGTTTCTAAAAGCAGTTATTGTTCAAAAGTTGGAAGAATTTAAGTCTTCTCAGATGAGCATGTCGATGAATGGAGGAGGGTAAACAAAACATAAAATTAAAAAAGATGAGGTCTTATAGGGCAGCAACCAGATAAGAAAACCAAAAAGAAACAGTAATTTCAAATTTATTCCAGCTGTAATGCTTGTTATTCTGACTTTAAAATAGCATAACATGGCATACTTCTGAGTCCATTCCTCTACTATTCTGTATCACTAATCTCTGTTTTATAGACTTGTACGATCTCTGGCACTGGGGAAATCATCGGGGTTTGAATCATAGCAGTAAACAAATGGATAAAAGAACTTTAGAACTAGTTAAAGCAGGAGACCACCGTGATCTGAGAATATTGAGACAAATGCTGTCATTACTCTTACTATTTGGATGACAAATTCTTGTTGTAAATGCAATTTTAGGTAGTTTAAAGTGGTAGTCGTTAAGAAAGTGAATTGTCAAAAACATACACCAGCTTAATATGGACTATCATGAGATCCCATAATTGTGGCTTGCCAGTGAAACACATCATCCCTGACTGGGCCAGTAGAACACTGTGCTAGAGGGTCATAGATCAAATCACTAAGCTACTTGTTAACCTGTTTCAACACTATATTCAGTGCTTTTCACCCAGCTCCTCATTCTCTCTCAGTGTGTGCGCAAAGTCTAATGAAAACTTTCAATTATGTGATTATCTGAATGGCCGGGAAGGATAATCTCTTCTCACAGCTGCTCTGCCTAGCAAGCTCAGGACTAGTTGAAGGGTGCAGGGAGACGGGTAACTTCTCATGGCCTGACCAAGTGCATGTGTGCAACCCCCTTTTGCTTCTCCTTTTTGGTATAGGACCTTCTTACTACAGATAAGACTGGAAGGTGGGGGAAAGAGGCATGTCATGGGCTGGGGGGAAGGTAGATTTAAAAATTTCAAATAAAAAGCATCCTAAGAGTCACCAAACTAACCCCAAAGTTACTTAAAGTTGTTATATTATTTTTTGTTATATGTTTTTTAATACCCATATTTTTTCAGTTATATGCAGAATATTTTTTAAGTTGTTGTAAGAACATTTAACATGAGAAAGGAAGGGACAATCCTTTTCCCATTTTTTTTTTTGCACCCTTGTAAAAGATCAGTTAACTGTACATATGTGGGTTTACCTCTGGGTCCTCTAGTCTTCATTGGCTTGTATGTTTGCTTTTGTGCACATACCACGCTGTTTTAATTACTGTCACTTTGTAATATATTTTGGAATCAGGAAAACTGAAGACTCCAGATTTTTCTTCTTTTTCAGATTGCTTTGACTATGAAGGTTATTTTTGTGGTTTTATGTACAGTTTAGGATTTTGTTTTTGTATTTCTGTAAAAAAAAAAAATGCCATGACTTTGGATAAGGATTATATCACTTTGGGTAGCATGGACATTTTAACAATATTCAGTGTTTCAATTCATGAACATCAAGTATCTTTCCATTTGTTTGTGTCTTCGTTTCTACTCTTTCATGGATAGTTTTAAGGTTTTAGTATAGAAGTATTTCATCTCCTTCATCAAGTTCATTCATAAGTATTTTGTTTTTAATGATGTTATTGTTAATGGATTTTTTCTTAATTTTCTTTTTGCATGTTTAGTTCTTAGTATAGGCATACACCTGATCTTTTATATGTTAATTTTGTGTCTTACAACTTTACTAAATATGTATATTATTTCTAACTATTCTTTGTGGAAACTTTAGGGGTTTTAGATAAGATTATGCCATCTACAAAGGTAATTTAATTATTGTTTTCTGATTTGAATGTCTTCTATTTCATCTCTTGGTAATTGCTCTGGTTAGAATTTCGAGTATTATAGAATTGGTGAGAGTAGGCATTCTTCCCTTGTTTCTGATCTTATGGCAAAAGCTTTTAGTTTCTCCATGTTAAATATATGGCTACCTTTGAATCTTTTATGCATGGTCTTAATTATGTTTAACTAACTTCCTTCTACATCTTTTTTGTTGAGAGTTTTAATCAGGAAACAGAAAATGGTCATTTTTAAAAGTTCAATAAAATTTAGTTCATGGTACAAAATAAATAATTTAAAATGTTTTTATAAAAATGTTTTCTTTAATTTTCAACAAATACCTTAGGGTTTTATAATTCATAAACGTATGGCTTATAGCTACAGTTTTGAATAAACATCTAAACTCTAGATTTATAATTTTAAGATCTGAAAATTTGATGAAATATTACAGAATACAATATTTTAGTTTATTGGCAGTTTAGCATAAACCCCTTTTCATTGTAAATTCTGTTGAAACTTTTCTGGTTTGGTCACTGTCTCTTTAGGAAGTACTGTTAAATAAGCACATCTTATACTTTCTCTGATGATTAATCTTATCAAAGTACCTCAAAATTATAATTCAACACGTAAGCTCTCATTACTCAGGATAAAATATTTGGAAATACGGAAAAATAATTCCTTCCAGTTCCAAAGCTTACTGTAAAAATGCCTGCTTATACTACACTCAATGTAAATTGTTTTCCTCTCTTTGTCTAAAAACACAGGAGTCAAGTTCTAAGTACACAGGAGTCTAGTTCTAAGTAATAAGTATTTCATGATATTTTGTTCGGCCATCACAGTCTTCATTCAAAAGCAAGTTTATTTTTATAATAAAGTTCTAACAACTTATACAGCTCAGACTTTTCATTGAAAACCCCTGCTGACATATTACTATCAGGTGAAAATAACAATGTGTGATGGAATGCACTTAGAATGCCAGTTGTCCAAGATTCTTTTCTCATACAAAATATTTTTCAGGTTTAGATAGGCTCAGATATGCTTCAGTGAACTGCTTTAGAAAATTAGAGGAAATTTTTTGATGGGTTTTAACATATAAATCAGATTTACATAGACTATAAACTTGCCTTTAGTATACAATAAAAATTAAAAAGAAATGTTCCACATCTTATTTTTATTCCAGCGACTTTTCAATCTAAATAATAAAGTTATTAAACAAAGTATAGGTGAAAATGCTTTCCTTTTCTGCATAATCTTTTGCTTAGTAGAGGGTATACTACTAAAGTTTATTTATTTCAAAGCAGATTAAAATTTTGACCTTTGATCTAGTAAAAATAGTCACTATAGTTTAGAATGCTTATACTGCAATGACCCAAAAAGAACCGATAATTGTAGAAAGGAGATTATTTTGAAACAATATATTTTAACACCCCAATTTTATCTATTATCTTATAGAAAATATGTACAAATAAATTTGAATATAGACAACATTTAGATGATTACATGAACAAATTAAAGTATTGATTTCAGCCAGCGATGAGATTGTGAAAATTTGATTTATGTTGTTTTATATATAGCATTTTCAATAAAATAATATTTTAAGTAAAAAAAATCCCACAGTTCTAGCCCATTGTTAAATATGCATATAAAAATGTTTTAAAAAAATACATTCAAAATGCAACAAATAAGTGTTTCCACGTGTTAATCACTGACTATATTGTAAAAATAGTTTATTAGTCTATCCCTATGATGTTTTGTGTTTGTATTTGCCTTCTCTTATATAGTCTCCATGTCTTAACTAAGCAAGAACCCTAGAAAGTGAGCACAGAACAAAATTTTTAAAATTACTAATTTTTTAAGTAAATAGTATAGGTAAATAAATGGCATCATTAGTGAATTCTATGGATTATTAGACAATGGAAAATGTAAAAAAAAAGACACTGGAAAATGTAAAACAGTAAAGCAACACGTGAATTTACATCTGTGATTCTAATAATATCTACTTTAAAAGCTACCCTCTCAGGTGATGTTGTTCTCTTGCACTCTTTTATCTTCTAAGAGTACTGACAGATGTTCTGTTTAGATTTCTTTGGTGGGGTAGGGGTTGTAGAAAGGGCTCTTTGAAGAATTGCTTTTGTATGCTAGATATTGAAAAATTTCTGAAAAAAGAGGCAAAAATCTCTCTAAAACAGTTTCTCAAAAACTCTGAAATTTTCTCAGGAAACCGTTGAGTTGAGTCTAGGCTCATGGCATTCTTCCCTGCCATTGTTTCAAGCAGACAATTTATTCTAAAATTCAAAATTAATTGTGCAAAGTGCTAATAGGTGAACATATTTATTTCATTTATGAATCACAATTATGTATTTTCCATTAATTCTGCAGCTTTTATCTCTTAAATTGATAATTTTTAACTGACTCTGGAGGCAGCTCAAGAGCATCAACGTTTTGTGTGCAATAAATACCATCAAAAGCCATTTTGTAGCTCTCTAATAATTAAAAGCTTAGTATATTACTGGAGCAGAGAAGAGAACTCTTTGTCTATTACCTCTGGATAATGCTACCTTTATGTTGGAAATTAAAGAAGTAAGGATAAAGGTGAAACACAACATGGCCCTGCCTTCTATTTGAACATGTGATCATTTAGCAATGGATTGAGAGCCCAATACAGCTGTCAACTTTGACTTTCCAATGCATTCAGGAAAGTATGCAACCTGTATCATTTTTCCTAAGTAAAAATTATTTGTAGTGTTAGTATTTTACAAATAACAAGCTCTTTCTTCTCAGGTCTTCGCCTCCTTTTGTGATTTTCACCTCCTTTTGTGATTATTTTAAAATAATAATGCATAAATAAATAACATTTTTAAAATAAGAAAAAAATTAACAGCCATCTTGATTTTCTTTTTCTTTTCTTTTTTCTTTTCTTTTCTTTCTTTCAACTACCACCACCACCTCCCCCCCCCCGCCCCTTAATTTTGGCACAGAGCAAGCGGGAAGTTACTTAGCTTGGTTCCGGGTTTCTCGCGCCCCGCCCGCCCTGCCTACCACAGCTACATGTTCTTGGTCCCTCGGTCGGTCTGTCCTGCGGAGAGCAGACCCCGTTCATCAGTCCCAGCTGGGCCCGCCCGCTGCGCATCTGCCCTTCTCTGCTGACTCCGCCCCGCATCTGTCCGGACCCGACTCGCGTCTGAGCTGACCCACTGCGCGTCTGCCACTCAGTCCCTCCGGACCTGCTGCGAGCCTCAGGCTTCCGAAATCACCGCGCCTCACTCGGTCCGTACCCAGTGGGCATCTTGGGTATCTGGGCGGTCTCCGGTCCCCTCCGCGTGTGTCTGTCTGTCTGTCTGTCTGATCCGCTTTCTGCAGCCTGCCTGTCGGTCCCAGCGCACCAAGTGTCTAGTATGCCCTTTCGCTGACGCTGAGTGCGAAGCGGCCTTAAAGAGCTGCGAGCCCGCCCGAGACCGCCCGGCAGTCGGCGGAGGAATACGCGCTGGGTCTCTGTCCTTGTTGATACCATTTTAAACCAAGAGGAGCTCGAGGCCTGTATTTATGTGGAAAACGGGTCGCGAGGCCTCTGCAGGCAATGCTGGTTGCAGGGAGCCAGCCAGCTGCTTGATGATTTCTTACAATTTCACGGGAAAGGGAAATGTCGTTCCTAATACTGGTTTTTAAATTGATTTTAAATCTGAACGGGTGACAATTTTAAGTCCCCTTAGGGAGAATAGATTCGTATTTGGGGTGCCTTTTTGTCTGATACATTTGTTCTTAGTCTGCTGACCAGCTGTTTCTGAACTTCATTTTCTCAGCCTCGACAGTGATTCTGAGTCTGCTTTTAGCTTTCCTTCGCCTTGGCTTTTTCTGTTCGTGAACAGCTGTTTGGCCCATAGTTTAGAGAAAGCAGCCTTTTTTCCCCCCCTCTCCTAAGAGAACCTCCTCCCTGTGCTCAGAGAAATGGGGAGCGGGGAGCCTATTCCTGCTGGCAAAAAAAAGAAGTATCTCAAGGCCGCCCTGTACGTGGGTGACTTGGATCCAGATGTCACCGAGGACATGCTCTATAAGAAGTTCAGGCCTGCTGGCCCTTTGCGCTTTACCCGAATCTGCCGTGACCCGGTGACCCGCAGCCCTCTGGGCTATGGCTATGTTAACTTCCGTTTTCCCGCGGATGCTGAGTGGGCCCTGAACACGATGAATTTTGATTTGATTAACGGCAAACCATTCCGTCTCATGTGGTCTCAGCCCGATGACCGCTTAAGAAAGTCTGGAGTTGGAAATATATTCATCAAAAACTTAGATAAATCTATAGACAATAGGGCCCTGTTTTACTTATTTTCTGCTTTTGGGAACATTCTGTCCTGCAAAGTCGTATGTGATGACAATGGCTCTAAAGGTTATGCCTATGTGCACTTTGACAGCCTGGCCGCTGCCAATAGGGCCATCTGGCACATGAATGGAGTCCGGCTCAACAACCGCCAGGTGTATGTTGGCAGATTCAAATTCCCAGAAGAGAGGGCAGCTGAGGTCAGAACCAGGGACAGAACAACTTTCACCAATGTTTTCGTTAAAAACTTTGGGGATGACATGGATGACGAGAAACTGAAGGAACTTTTCAGTGAATATGGGCCAACTGAGAGTGTTAAGGTAATAAGAGATGCCAGTGGGAAATCTAAAGGCTTTGGATTTGTGAGATATGAGACACACGAGGCTGCCCAAAAGGCTGTGCTAGACCTGCATGGAAAATCCATTGATGGCAAAGTCTTATATGTAGGACGAGCACAGAAGAAAATTGAACGCCTGGCTGAGTTGAGGCGGAGATTTGAAAGACTGAGATTAAAGGAAAAAAGTCGGCCCCCAGTGGTACCTGTCTACATTAAGAACCTGGATGAGACCATCAATGATGAAAAACTGAAGGAGGAATTTTCTTCCTTTGAATCAATTAGTCGGGCCAAAGTGATGATGGAAGTGGGGCAGGGAAAAGGGTTTGGTGTTGTCTGCTTCTCCTCTTTTGAAGAGGCTACCAAAGCAGTGGATGAGATGAATGGTCGTATAGTGGGCTCTAAGCCCCTTCATGTCACCCTGGGCCAAGCCAGGTGCAGGTGGTGAGAATAAGAATGTTCAATTTGTTTCAACCTTAGTTGGTGCCTACTTAGTTTGGGCTCCTTTGTGATAAGGGGTTATTATATGCCAATTCACAGGTCTTTTTAAGTGAATGCTTTCTTTTGGGAAAAAAAAAGTGAAACTAGAAAATCTTGTTCATTTTAGTGAAGAACATAATTTCTAATGGTAAAATTGTCATTTTGTACTATTTTTTGATATAATACCCTTAGAATATGTAGAATAAAGTTTATTTGTTCTCATTTTTTCCTGAACAGTCAAGGTGAAGCAATTGATTGAATACATGTCCCCTCTTATTTCAATAATACTCAAGTTAATCTCTGTCATGGAAATATTCTCAACGTGGTTCTTACTTCTGAATCTATTACAGTGAAAACTTGTAACTTACTTTTTGAGAAATGAATAAAGCAGGGGAAAATGTATGTGATCCAGTTAACATCTGTATATGATTTCACTTTAACTTATTATTGAAAATGAATGATCTTTTCAAAAAAGATATGTTCCTTTTCTTCCCTTTATTTTTTTTATGTCTTTTTTTTTTTTTTTTTTGAGTTGGAGTCTCACTCTGTCGCCCAAACTGGAGTGCAGTGGCCGCTTCCGGCCACCGCAACCTCGACCTGCTGGGCTCCGGTGATCCTTCCTCCTCAGCCTTCCAAGTAGCTGGAATTACAGGCATGCGCTACCACGCCCGGCTGATTTTTTGATTTATTGTAGAGATGAGGTCTCGCTGCCCAGGCGGGTCTCAAACCCGCGGGCTCAGGCAATCCACTCACCTCAGCCTCTCAAAGGCGCGGGATTACAGGCTGAGCCACCGAGCTCGGCTCTTTTTTTATATCTTTGTTTCTTTTTAAAAATGTGTTATGAACATGCCATACACTTGGTAATAGTGGCTTTGACTAAGTGTTGGGAGTGGTCTTTGTTAACTTCATGCTCCAAGAAATAAGCATATTGATGTTTTCTCAATCAGTACCTTAGAAAAGTAATACTTTAGGCCATGATTATTTAGATTATAGGTTATGTTTTAAAATTTTTTCCTGAGAGATTTGCTATTTGAGGACACTTTAAGTACCACTTCTACCACTCATTTTTCTGAATTCTTTAGTACATATACTTGGATCACATTAAATTAACAAGAAAGATGAATACCTGCACTAAATTACATTTACCTACAGATAATTTAGTATTTTACCTTCAGCTTTTATCAAGTGTCAGTATAAAAGGTAAATACTTCATAGATGATGTTGAAAAACTAATTTGAAGAACATCTGTTAAGCTTGTTATCTTTTTTTGTAAATTCTTGAATGTATCCATGTGACAACAGTCACAGATGTTTCAAAGTTAAAGAACAAGTTGTCTCTTAAGTCCTATGCCTCCACCCATTATAAGAGAACTGTTAACCCAGTGAGGTTCTTTTTATGTCTTGGCTGCTTGCAAAATCAGGAAAAAAAAATTTTCTATTTAATATTTCAGCCACATTAATTAGCCTATAATTTCTAGTTTACAGAATTTCAACATTTCACCTACAGTTCCCTTTTCTCCTCACTGTCTGCCTTCCATCCATATTATACTTATTTTTATATTTTTTGTATTGCCTTTCTTTTAATATATACCAGTACAAGTCCATTTTGGAGGTAGAGAGATACCTAATTTATGTAAAATTTAAATAATTACTTTTTAAAAACATGATTTATTCATACCACAGTTTCAACCATAGGAAAATGTTCTGTCTCTATTGTTGGTTTTTATTACTTTATATACAAATTTTTGTTTTTATACGTAATATAATATACATGTATAAAGCGGTTAACACTTTTATTATCGCTTTGACCACAAAATAATGAGAATAAGCAATTTCTATGTTATTGTTTATCTACAAATTACATGTATGTTCATTATCAAACATTTTCAAAATAACTGTTAACTGCTTATATTGTTTGTAAACATAATACATGCTCATTGTAAAACTGTACACAATGCAGAAGGAAGTAAAATTCCCACAGTTAAGAGACAACCACTATCAATATTTGTAGTGTGTGCATATTCTTCCATATCTTTTTTCCTATGTATACACACTTTTACCAAAACCCCATACTACATGAACAGTTTTGTATTTTTTTAAAATTTTAAACTGAACCATAATCATTTCATGCTAATAAATATTGATCTATATCATCATTTTAGTGACTGCATAGTATTCCATTGTGTGGATGAACTATTACTTACCTAAGCAATTTGTTATTGAATTTGATTTATGTTTTGAATATTTTTATATGTGAAAACAATGCTGTGACAAACATTCCTTGCTTAAAAACTTTACACATTATATGAATTTGAGGAAAAATAACTACAGTATGTAAAAGCTTAAATCTGCTAGAAAAACAAAGATGCACAACATATTGACATAGTATACAAACTTTGGAACACTTTCAATATGTAGTCTACATTTAAATTAACAAGTGGAAAGCTAAACACAAGATAATTTTTCATATTTTCTGATGCTATTTATTTACATCATTGTGATCATTGAAATATACAAAATCTATGAAACTCCAAACAAAATTTAAAATAGTTATATTGATAATTATTTATCTTATATACTCTCTAATTATTTTTACCCACCACCAGTCTTCACTTAAATTTATAAACTTTAAGTATCTTTAACAAGTGCTTTGATTCAATATGAATCTAAAAAGACTTCTAGAAGGTAAAAATATTAGAGTATAAGCATTTAGTACATTTTTGCAACTGTGTATTAAATTATTATCATTTTTTAAAGTATTAAGAAAAGGAGAAAATAAAATGTTTAAATATAGATAAAATATATAGGTTTTGGATGCTACTAAACATTAAAAAAAAACTCTGTAAATTCAATTGGTAAAAATCAGAGGACAATATAAAGAAGATGTAATCTTTATATGAACATAAACACAGGGTAGTTTTTCAGTCTTGCATTTTTCATTTTTAGCTGCATTGAATAGACTCCTAATAATTAAGGCTTCCAAGGAGGAGCAACACAATTGAACAGCTTAAATTAGAACAAAAAGATTTTTAAAAACATTATTGCTCATCAGTTTTAAGTGCAAGATAATTGGCAAAAATATACCGTTAATGGTCAGGTGAAGAATGAACCATTTAATACAAGTTTTATTATGTTGAATTTTTCAAAACAGTCACTTATACAAACTTTAAAGGTGCCCGAGGAGAAGAAAATTAAGTATATTATTTTGTGATTGCAAGCTACCATAGTCAAGGTTATTTTGGGGAGGCACTTCTGTTCAAGAAGTTTACACATACTCTTGCCTATCTAGTAATAATAATAATGGTTAAGGGGGAAATAAAATGCTGCATGTGAAAGTGATATTTGGAAAATGTTGCATGTGCAAGTGATAGTGGAAAAAAGTAAGAATATTTCTTTAAGAGGATATTTAGGATTAAAGTGAATAAATTCATTTTCCTTATAAATTAATGGCTTAATTTAAGAGAAAAATTAGTAATATATCAAAAAATGACTAAGGATAGATGATACAAGTATTCCCAGTAACCTATTACAATGCCTGGAATATAGTAGCTATTCCACAGGTACTTGATTGAATGAATTCATAATCTGTGAAATACATCTATTCAGTTATTTGCTTCCCAATTCTCTCACATTTGATAAAAAATGAATTATTACAGAATAAGTCTCTTTTTTTTGAGTTGGGGTTTCACTCTTTCACCCAAACCAGAGTACAGTGGCACAATCACAACTCACTATCACTTCTACATCCTGGGCTAAGGCGATCGATCCTTCTGCCTCAGCCCCCTGAATAGATGGGACAGGCACACACCACCATACCTGGCTAATTTTTTGAATTTTTGTAGAAGAAAGGATGTTTCACTATGTTGCCCAGGCTGGTCTTGAACTTCTGGGCTCAAACAATTCTCCTGCTTCAACCTCCCAAAGTGCTGAGATTAAAGGCATGAGACACCATACCTAACCCTGAATAAATCATTTTTATTAAGTCCCATTCTACAAAGAAATAGCAAAACTGACTGGTTACACAGACTAGTGTTTATACATAGTGTTATTGTTTACACTTGTGCTTATAATGTTAAGGTTTGATCAGTGCTGTCATTCTTCTCACACTCTCTTTGTTCATTATTATTCAACACTTGACTGATGGGCTTGCCTTCAACAAAGTTTCTAATAATTGTCACAACTTTAAAACAGTATATTGGCAACCCCCTTGGGTCCTCTCTTGCTCTGGGAGTTTTTCTATCCTCTCTCTCAATAAACCCTGCTTTCTCACTAAAAAAACAAACAAACAAATAAAAAACAACAACCAAACAGTCTATTTGTGGAGTAACACTTTTTATAAGCTAATGGAATGTTGCTTCAAGATCAATAATATTTCACAAAGTCTTTCTCCTATGTTGAACCATATGATCACAGCAATCCCTGAAATACTAATGCTTGCTCATCTGAAATGAATTAATTTTTGCACATTTTAGGGTGTAGCTACTACCCAGGAAGTGTAACCTAAAAAATATCTCCTTGAAGCCTCAAGAGAGTTATTGTATCACACTAGGTTTCAGAGAATTTATGGTCAGTATTTAGAAATAAGCTAACTACCATTGTTAATATGAGAAAAGAAAGACTTGATTAACCCAAAGTAGTAGTACTGAGGATATAATTCCTATAAAATTTTTAAAAACTAACTCCAAGTACTTGCACCCTCAAAAGTCACAAGCAATTTAAAAATATTTCCCAATGGGAAAAAAAAATCAGTCTTCTCACTAAATTCATCACAAAAATGTGTGATCTTCACAGTTTATCTAATTTAAAAAGATATTTAGTGCTTTAGGGAAACTGTAGCAGAAGAAATAACTGCTAATATTGTATGGCATGACTGTCTTTGTTTTAGAACCAATGTAAGTGAAACATTGGATATTGGCACCGTTTTTATTAAAAATAAAATTCTTATAATGTGAGATAAACAATTTTACATTCTTTTGTGATTAAATTGAAGCTTGCAAAAAAAAGCAAATTATGCCATTGAAAAACCAAAGCCTTTACAAATCAATATTTAGGGTCATTTAAAAAGGAATTTAAAACTAATTTACACAGAATGGCAAACAAGTTTTTGTTTTAAAGTTGTCTCTCTTTAAGGACTTTGAGCAGACTAAATCCATGATTAAAAAAAAAAAAATACAGGAGGAATTTGCAAGGGTTTCTTTTCCAATCTTTCAAGAAGCCAGGAATATATCAGTAAATAATTTTGTTGCACAAAAATGTATCATGTGTTAACGTCTTTAAATAAATAAATGGGTACTTATTGTAGTATTTTAGTCACAAAAGGCAACTTTGTTACATTATGATATGGATGGTTACAAAGCAATGCAAATCAGGGTGAAGAATTTGTTTTCTTTTTCATTGTAGAATTTATAAAAATGAGTGATTTATGAATTAACTTATGAATAATTAAAAGAAGGGATGTAGAGGAATAGTAATTTAAATATTAGAAATGTAAATGAATACTATGAAGTCATTAAAATTCTGTTTAGTTTGATATCGACTTTAAGGTAAAGTATCACAAGCAGTTTGCATTCCATTTGTATGGTTATCTCATCAATGACTTGACTACTAATACAGTGATACTAAAACTCAGCATTATTTCATTCTCAATAATTTTTTTTTCCTTTTTTTAAATTTTAGAGTTGTTAGGTACATGTGAGGATTTACTACATAAGTAAATTGTGTGCAGTTGATGTTTGGGCTTCTAGCAGGCTCTCTCTTCCCCTGATAGTGGACCTGGTGCTCAGTGTGTGGTTGTGGGTCCCTTGTTCCTACTCTCTCCTTCCCTCCTTTAGCAATTTCCAGTGCCTGTTGTTCCTACCTTTGTGCTCATATGACCAGTGATCAGGGCCACCTTATGAACGAGAATATGCAATATTCATATTTTTGTTTCTATGATAGTTCATTTACAATGAAGTTCTCCGGTTACATCCACGTTGTTGCAAAAGACATGATTTTGTTCTTCTTTATGGTTGTATAATATACCATTGTGTACAGGTATCACAATCTCTTAACCAGTCCACTTTTTTTTTTTTTTTTTTGAGTTGGAGTCTCACTCTGTCGCACAGACTGGAGTGCAGTGGCCGCTCCGGGCCACCGCAGCCTCGACCTGCTGGGCTCCGGCCATCCTTCCGCCTCAGCCTTCCAAGTAACTGGAACTACAGGCGCGCGCTACCACACCTGGCTAATTTTTTTTTTTTTTTTTTTTTTGATTTATTGTAGAGATGAGGTTTGGCCGAGTTGCCCAGGCGGGTCTCGAACCCGCGGGTTCAGGCAATCCACTCACCTCAGCCTCCCAAAGGCCCGGGATTACAGACTGAGCCACCGAGCTGGCTCAGTCCACTTTCAGTGGGCATCTGGGTTCCACATTTTTGCTGTTGTGAATAGTGCTGTAAGGAACATACTTGTGTAGGTGTGTTTTTGGTAGAGCAATTATGTCGCTCTGGGTATATTCCCAGAGGTGGAATCACTGGATCATATGGAAGCTCAACTTTTAGTTATTTCAGAAAACACCACACTGCTTTCCACAAAGGTTGAACTAGTTTACATTCCCACCAACAGGGTAGAAGTGTTCCATTTTCTCTGCAGTCACACCAATCAATACTTGTTGCCTTTTTTTTTTTTTTTTTTTTTTACTTTTTAACGAT
Organism: Cephalopachus bancanus; assembly: GCA_027257055.1. Taxonomy (NCBI): domain Eukaryota; kingdom Metazoa; phylum Chordata; class Mammalia; order Primates; family Tarsiidae; genus Cephalopachus; species Cephalopachus bancanus. The sequence continues at coordinate 72,963 of JAPVLO010001273.1, read as the reverse complement.
AGCCATACTCACCAGTGTTAGATGGTATCTCATTGTAGTTTTGATTTCCATTTCTCTGATGGTTAGTGCGACTGAACATTTTTTGATATGTTTGTTAGCTGCTTGAATGTCTTCCTTTGATAAGTGTCTGTTCATGTACTTTTCAACAAAGCCAACAAAAACAAACATTGGGGAAAGGATACCATATTTATGAAATGGTGCTGGGAAAACTAAAGAACCACATGCAGAAGAATGAAATTGGACCCCTACTTATCACCATATACAAAAATTAACTCAAAATGGAACCAGGACTTAAAGATGAAACCTCAAACTATAAGAATCTTTGAAGAAAACTTAAGGAACACCTTCCTGGATATTGGAGTAAGTGATGAATTCATGACCAAGTTCTCAAAAGCAAATACAGCAAGAGCTAAGACCGACAAGTAGGATCTTATCAATCTAGAAAGTTTTTGCACAGAAAAAGACACCGTCAAGAGAGTAAAGAGACAACCATGGAATGGGAAACAAAATATTTGTAAGTTATGCATCTGAGAAAAGTCTAACATCAATAATCTACAAGAAACTCAAACAAACTGACAGGAAAATAAATAAACACCCCATTAAAAAGTGGGTCAAGTGAATTTTTTAAGATAATTATTGATGCTATTTGACTTCTCTTTTAATTCCATCACTTAATCTCAATCCTACCCTTGGGGAACACTAACACTCAAAATATATAAGGGTATTTCTGGTTTATGTAGTTTGTCTAGACATCACCCCCAAAATGTATTTGTAGCTAATAGATATGCATGAATGTGACATTGTAACATTATGTTGAGATCATTTCAGGACTTGCATGTTAAGCCAAAGTAGATAGTGGGAAATTTGCCTATTGTTTATATGTGAATAATGTATTTAGCTGAAGATATTCTTTTTAGAGAATGTAAATTTTATGTTGATGCCAATTAAACCAACTACAAAGTTATAAGGTCTATTTGGAATTGTGATTTCATAATGCATGCATGGGCTGGACTATTTGAATACCAAAGACTGCATTAAATACAACTAAAAGTATATATCACTGATGTGGGATAAATTTTGTGGTATGAGACAATATTCCAAGCATAAAAAGAGATAATGCTAAGAGAAATTGTACAACTTTTCTGAAGTACAATAGGCAATGAAAGTATCTATATGCATACTTTAGTTGTTTGGTGGACACTTATGATAATAATATAAATGCAATCAGACAGTAAAAAGATATAAGAAGATACAGTTATCTGAAACTCCTATTATATTTTGATATAAATGAAACAAGCCATGAAAGAATGAAAAACAAGCATGAACTCAGTATTTCACTTACTTAGGTCTTCAAAAGGAAAAACAGTTTTACTTTAGGCAGAATGATTTTCTTAGACTATGGGTCATTTTCACTATTTTTTATCTTTAGTTTGTAAGAGATCTTTTAATACTGAAGGACAAACATATCTCCACAGTACATCTGAAGTTGATAAATAAACTGGAAAACAGTACCACAACCTCTCCTCAACATCAGTTTCCATCATAAAGATCATGTAAGCTGAGTTTCTGATACAAATAATTGCTTGCTTGAAATTTTACCTGGAATCTGGGACTGAGAACTTGGAGTTGTAAGAATTGTGTTTGAATTGATCTTGTATCATGTATTTTTATAATATTGCTAACCTTGTCTGGTAGAACTTTTTATCTTGATTAATGTGCAGAGGCTATCTATCATTCAGTTTTCTGGATGAAATTGAAAATGTCATTAAATACATGAAACAATATAGAATCTGTCCTTAGAAAGAAAAATTCCATCTCAGTGGAAAATTAAGAACATCATATTAATGTCTTAAGTCAGTATTAACAATTAATCATTAAAAGAGCGAAAAGTTTCAGATGCATTGAATACACATTTTGAAATACAAAAAATGAATTTTACATCAAAAATGGATATCATATCTGATATCAGATACTAGTTAATACATTGTCTTCAAAGACAGAGCTCTCACAAAAATTTGTAAAAATGATGATTGGATACAAAAGGGAAAAAAAAAAAGTCATGGAAATCCCTAACAACATGGACAGCAAGGACAGCCATGTTTCTCTGTTGCATCATCAATGTAGGCCCAAAGGAACAATGAGAATATTTAAAAAGTAAAGAAAATATAAATTATTGGCCCTTAGAAATATAAAGTAGTGAAACCCCACTGAAACATCATTGAAAAGTGTCAGTATTAAATGCTCAGAATATAAATTTTCTTTCTTTCTTAATTTCACATAGACTCCCTAAAAGCTCCAGGACTTTCTGGAATTCTTATTAAGGTGCTCCAGCAATAATGTCTAACTTTTAATAAAAATGACTCTGGAATGTACTACAGTGTCTTGATTTTTAAAACTCAGTATAAGCCGGGCTCGGTGGATCAGCCTGTAATCCCGTGCCTTTGGGAGGCTGAGGTGAGTGGATTGCCTGAGACCACGGGTTTGAGACCCGCCTGGGCAGCAAGACCTCGTCTCTACAATAAATCAAAAAATCAGCCGGGCGTGGTAGCGCATGCCCGTAATTCCGGCTACTTGGAAGGCTGAGGCGGAAGGATCACAGGAGCCCAGCAGGTTGAGGCTGCGGGGGCCGGGAGTGGCCACTGCACTCCAGTCTGGGCGACAGAGTGAGACTCCAACTCAAAAAATAAATAAATAAATAAATTAATTAATTAATTAATAAAACTCAGTATATATTGTTGTTTGTGTTCAAATGTTCCCAAATGTACCCTTTCCAAGATTCATTGGTAAATTTCTTTTTTTCTTTTTTTTTATTATAAAGATGTGGGATACAATTCAGGGTTAGGTATACAAATGTTGATTATGCAGGTACCCTTGTTGATAACATGTGCCCCTCCCTCCTCAACAGTTTCCCTCAATTGCCAATCCCATCCCCCCTCCAATGACAGCTTCAAATTTACTATGGCACAAAAAGTAGATCATACCTATTTACAAACTCAAGATTTGCAGAGCAGTGCTAAGTATAGTAAAGTTTAAATTCATAGGTTTGCAAAATATTGGATGATGAATGTTTGTACAAATCCATGCATATATACCTACATGCATATATACTTTTATGTCCATTAATAAAGAGAGCATAAAAAGAGAGATAAGAACAGACATATGGATTCCAGGAATAACAATGTATCCCTTATCATATGGGCCCAAATTAGGAACCACATACCTCCTAGGCCAAAAACCAAGCTTTGTTTCCCAAGAAATTCTGTATTTCAAGGAAAAATATTTAGGCAAATGATGACAGATGGAAAGAGTCGTAGGTAAGTGTGGTCCGTGTAGCAACTCACTCCAGTGAAATCTTCATAACGAACTGATAGTAGCATGCTAGTGGGAAAGAACTGGCCTACATGTAGTTAAAAAGCAGTACTGACACCTGCATAGCATTCTGTTTTTCTCAAAACTTGTTTGAAAGTATATTAAACAACCTACTGTGTTTGTTAAAATTGAGATTTTTAGGACTCACCTGTGGCTCACTGAATTAAAATTGATGTAGCAGTGGTGATGATGGGATGAAGAACAAAAATATACATTTTTTTGTATAGCCCTTAGGAAATTCTTACATATAAATATCTAAAACAGAGATCAACAAAGTTTTTATGGAATAGTTCAGATAACAAGTATTACAGCCACTGTGGACCAAGAAGCAACAAAATGGATCTCATGCAGATATTTACATGATGAGAAAAAAACAGATTTTAAATTTGACTAATTTCAAAATATAGTGATAATAATGAGAATAGAATTGACACAATTCCATCAATGAGAAGAATTTAAGGGTGTGGCATTTCACTTAATTAGGACTCAAAGTTAGTGTTTTCAATCATCAAATCAATTGCAAACGTGTTTATTTGGAAAGCCAATTTTTACTTTGTGGCCAAACAAAAACAAGCAGCAGCCCAAATTTAATCTGGACACTATAATTATCCAACCTCTGATCTAGAAACCCTGGTCCAGAGGCTTTTATTTATTCTTGCTACTAAACACCATGAACTGTGTAGTTTATAAACAATAAAAGTTTTGTTTTTCACACTTCTAGGGGCCAAAAAGTCCAAGATCAAGGTACCAGCAGATTAGGTGTTTGTCGAGGAACTTTTTCTCATAGACAATGCCTTCCCCCTGCATCCTCACATGGTGGAAAGAGAAAACATCTTTTGTATGGAATTAATCCTATTCATCTCTTCCCAAAAGATATCATCTTCCAATAGCATCAACTTTGGAGGATAGAATTTTAACATATGAATTTTTGGGGGTACACAAAAATTTCAACTATAGAAAGTTGAATAGTAGAGTGTCTTTTAAAAAGAAAAATTATTTAAAAAATACAATTTCAAACATATAACTGTACTCTATATCCTGACACTCTGAACCTGTTTCTCCTCATATATTTTCCATCTTCATAAATGTCAGCTTTTTCTTGAAGTTTTTAGGCCAAAAACCTTAAAGTTAGTTTTGACTCCTTTATTTTTCTCATGTACCATGTCTAATCTATCAGGAAATTATGATGGCTAAGTCTTCAAAATGTATTCAAAATCTTAAGATTTATCGCCTCTATTGCCAACAGTCCAGCCTAAATCACTGTCTCTTCTCATCTAGCAGATCTTCCTGCTCTCACTCTTTTCTTCCTATGGTCTATTCTCCACACAACTGCCATGGTGATTTTTCACAAATAAAAGTCAGATCATGTAGCTTTTTTGCTCTAAATGTTCAATGGCAAACCATTTTACACTCAGTGAACTTAAGTCCTTAATATAATCTTATGTCTATGATTAAATCTTTTACTCCTCTTTTCCTCTCTCATGCTACTCCTGCTAGATTGACACTTCAATGTTTTCTGAAATCTCCAGCACATTCTTATCTCAGTTTCTTTGCTCCTGCTCTGTCTCTCTTTGCCTGGAATTCTCATTCTCCATATATCTTTATGACTCAAACTTTATTTTTCTTCATAACACTAAAAAATACCTGATATATTGTATGTTTATTAGCATTTTTGTCCCACCGATGAAGCATAAATTTATATAGTTTAAATATTACTACTACATCAATGTATTCTTCATGTGATCAAGCATGCTTCTTATTGCTGCATTTCAGTGCCTAGAAAAGTGACTAATATGTATTGGTGATAAGTAAATATTTATTTAATAAATCAATTTCATGACATGATAAGATAAAACATGAAAATAAAGAACAATTAGTCTATCATATAACATTGATAAAACAAAGCAGAATGCATTTTGCTAAAAGGCAGAAAGCAACAACAAAATGAAATTTTTCCACAAAAGACAAAACAAAATAATGATGGGCCATTTGATAATGTATTTATAGTGGATGTGAAGCTCTTTACTAGGACAATGTGTATGTTTTTTAGACATTTCTATGTGTTGGACATTTGAGATTATTTCTAATCAATGTATATAATTATATAATGGATAAAACTGTGCACTTTTAAATCCTAAAATAAAATATGACTTCCAGTAAGATGGCAATGGGGTAGGTTGGTCAGTGAGAGCCTCCAAGAAAGTGAGTGTCCCAAAAGACTGTCACTCTCTCCCAGTGGCTGCTGCTCTCACTGCTGCTAGCCTGATCATCACCCAGCCGTTCAGGTCTGTGGGTTGGCAGACAGTGGCTCCACACATTGCTCTGCCACCACTTCTACCTCTGCTGCAACCACTGCCACTGCAGCCCCCACCTGAGGCGACCCTCAGCTCCTGGGCCTGTGGAGCTCCTCCCATGCACTGCACTGCAGATGTGGTGGCCACCACAGCCACAGCCCCCGCCCCTGCCCGGGCCAACCCTCGACTCGTGGCCCCATGGAACTCCTCCCACACACCACACTGCTGACATGGCGGTCACTGCCACTACAGTCCCTCCCACTCCATCCTTGGCAGACCTCGGCTCCCACCCCATGGAGCTCTGGGCTCCTCTGCCTGCTGGACCACCCCACCCAGCCCTACCCAAGCCACCCAGTGCTGTGTTGACCTGTAGCACCTGTCTGTATCACATTCTGCCTTCCCTAGCTCGACCTCTGGCCACAGTGGAATCAGAAATCAGCTGGAGCCCTGAAACCATGTGGAGACCTGCGTTGCCCCACCCAGCTCCGCCCAGCTCTGCCCAGCCTCCAACTTGGGATCTAAGGTAATAACATCAAAATGGGAAAGACAGAAGCACCCCCCACCCCGTGCTAGGTCGGACACAGGTCAGATCTGAGTGGCAGACTTGACAGGCAGCAAGGCAACTAAGCCCAGATCTGATCCACCCTCCCTCCACAGTAGGCCTAGGGCAACTGACCCTAGTTATAAGCAACCCTACCAGCCTGACATAAGAGCTAGAGATCAGAGCTGAAAGGACGCTGGACTTAAAGGAACAATCTCAGAGCATTCTTGGTTCCCTTGTTTGTTTTTTTATTTTTATTCTTTGTCTGTTTTACTCATCTTTTTTTTAATCTTTACTCTCTTTTCTTGCTGTTATTGATAACATTCTCATACTTGCTTTGTTTCTGTTAGTTTACTGATTTATTTTCTCTTTAGACCTCAAGTTTGTGTAGGGGAATAGAACATCCTTAAGGAGGTTGATTAGCTTGTGTGTCTGTATGATTGTATGTTTTAGTTTTTTTTTTTTTTCTTTTCTTACTCTTATCTCTCTTTGTGTCTCTCTTAACTTGTTAGTTGGTACGATTGTCTGTTTTTCCTCTTACTCTTCTCTCTCTCCACCTTTCTCTTCCCCTCCCCCCATTCCATTATTTTTCCTTTGTTTGCCTCATTTTGGGTTCAGGAAGCAAACCTTTACTGCCACTGCATGGACAGATTGCAAGGCGGTGGGAAGCGGGATCCAGGGTATCCATATACCTGTTGGTGGATACTAGGATCTGCAGATACATTTTGAATCACAGCTCCCCTTCATTTAAATCTCAAAACTGCAAAAATTATACCCCCAACCTACAGTCTAGCTCCAGAATTAAACAAAGCCAAAGGAGTTACATGAAGAAGAACAGAAGATTGATCAAACAGAAATAAAAGCAACATGCCACCCTCAAACAATAGAATTAAAGAAGATGGGGAAAAAAGGAAAACATGGGGAGAAAAACCTACACAAATGCAGAAAAACCAAAAGTAGAATATAGATCTCTCACAGATCCCTGGGTGGTCAGACACTGAGAAAACAGACTTCGGAACACAAACAATGAAGAGGGCCCAGAATGACTGGCCACATGATACAAACCCAGACATCAAGACATTAATAGAGAGAATAAAAAGAATTGAAGACAGGCAAGAGGAAAAGAGGAAGGAGTTGATAACTGAGATAACAGCAGTAAAGAATACTATGATTAAAATAAATAACAAACTAATAACCATGGAAAGCAGAAAGAGCCAAGCAGAGGAAAGAATCTCAGAGCTTGAGGACAAAAATATAGAACTAATCTAAACTGCCCAAACTATAGAAAAGAAACTTAAAAAGAGAGAACAAAACATTCAAGAGATGAGCGATTACTTCAAGAAATCAAACCTAAGAGTAATTGAACTTCTTGAGGCAGAAAGAGAGACAAAGACCACCCTGGAACAAACATTCCATGAAATTATTCAAGAAAACTTCCCTTGTCTCATCAGTGATGTGAAAATTCAAACACAAGAGATCCAGAGAACATCTGCAAGACAAGAAATGAGAAGATCAACTTCCAGACACATAACATTTGCCTAAACAAAGTAGGTATAAAAGAAAAAATCCTAAAGGCTGCCAGAGACCAGCTCCAGCCGCGTTCAGGGTACCCCAAAGGTGGAGACAGCATCAGCAATTGGGGGGAAGAAGAGAGAAAGAGAGAGAGAGAGAGAAAGAAAGAGACTAGACTCCGGTCTGGTGCAGAAGCGATGTGTGTTATTGGGAATTACAACAGTTCTTTTATACACAAAGTCAGATGTGGGAGGGACATTCCCCACCCACCAGAAGCCTTAATCCATGAAAACTTAATCAATGATTGCCTTTAAACCCTTTTCATATGATAATCTTAAAATCCCATAACAAAGGATAACCTAATCCATGACTGACATATTCTATAAACCTTTTTCATCCTAAGCTGATTGATTTATGCCAAGTTAAACAATTCTATAGAAGCTTAAGTATTTACTTTACAAACAAAAGTGGCCCATCCCAGAATGTTTGGAATGTGTCCCAGTCCAAAGTTCACAGTGGGCTACTGCAAGTAACCTAGCTGCATTCTTTCAACAAAATGGCTGTCTTCTAAAACTATATTCTACAATTTACACCTTCAATAAATCCTCAGATCATGACCCAGAAGCCTGTGACCAAACCAATACTAAGGCTCTTAGATGTGACACAAGTTTGAATTATAAGTTGTGTGAAAGCCAAAACTGTAGTTTGTGGAAGAATGGGAGCAATGAGCTTCTAAAGTTAGCTTGTGTTCATCCCGGTCTCAGAGTTTTTATGTTTTGAGCTCACAGGAGCTTAATCTGGTTAGTGCTGAGTAGAAAGGGGGAGGAAATGGGGTCAATAGCTCCCGAATGCATCCTAATGGTCTCGAGGTCAACGGCCCTTCCTGATCCCTAATGTTCAGTGGGCCTCTGTGGCTGGCTCCCAACAAAGGCAGCAAGAGAAAAAGGTCAGACTACCTACCAGGGAAGATCAATTAGAATAGCAGCAGATTTATCTACAGAAACACTTCAGACTAGGAGAGCTTGGAGCCTAATCTGAAAAGAATAACTGACCCAGCAAAGCTAAGCTTCATCAGTAAGGGAGAATTAAAATCTTTCCCAGACATACAATCCCTAAGAACTTACACTGCTTCCAGACCACCTCTACAAGAAACACTTAAGAAAAGATTAAACACAGAAGAAAAGGAAAAAAGAATGGCATGACAATGTTCTTCACAACAGTACAGAAAAAAGATTGAAAATACACATGAATAAACCCAAAATCCAAAAGAAAGACAAGAAACAAAGAGGAACAGCAACAACTCCATAAGAACCTAATGTCAGGGATAAACACTCACATTTCAAAATTAGCCTGAAAGTGAATGGATTAAATGTACCACTGAAAAGACATAGAATGGCAAAATGGATAAAATATCATGAGGCAACAATATATTGTCTCCATGAGACTCATATCACCAGAAAGGACACTCACAGACTCAAAGTAAGAAGATAGGAGGCAAAATTTCAGGCAAACAGACCACAAAAGAAAGCAGGAGTTGCCATCTTAATTTCAGACAAAATACCCTTTAAGCTATCAACAATTAAAAAGGATACAGAAGGTCACTTCATAATGATAAAAGGTTCAATCCATCAACAAGAAATATCCATCCTAAACATATATGCACCCAACATAGGAGCACCAATTTTTATAAAACAGCTTCTAAGCAAACTTAAAAAAGAGATTGACTCTAACATTATCATAGCTGGGAACTTTAATACCCCACTCACAACCCTAGAAAGATCATCCAGACAAAAAATCAGCAATGAGATCCAGAACCACAAACTGACTCTTGACCAAATGGACATAATTGATGCCTACAGAACACTCCAACCAACGGCCATAGAATATACATTCTACTCATCACCACATGGAACATACTCTAAGATCAAACACATACTTGAACATAAATCATGTGTAAGCAAATTTCATAAGATTGAAATTTTGCCATGTACCTTCTCAAACCACAGTGGAATAAAAATAAATATTAACACCAACAAGGTTCTCCCAAAACCCACAAAGACATGGTCATTAGACAGCATGATGCTAAGCAATTCCTGGGTCAACACAGAAATCAAAACAGAGATTAAAAAAACCTGGAAACAAATGAAAATGAAGAAACACCTTACCAAATCTCTGGGATGCTATGAAAGCAATAGTAAGAGGGGAATTCATATCTCTACAAATGCACATGAAGAAAATGAAAAGGTCACAAGTTAACAGCCTAACAAGTCACCTAAAGAAACTCGAAAAGTAAGACCATCAAAACCCTAATTTCAGCAGAAGAATACAGATCATATAAATAAAAGCCCAAATCCGGGACATAGAAGACAAGAAGATAATACAAAAAAATCAATGAAACAAAAAGCTGGTTCTTCAAAAGGATAAACAAGATAGACAGTCCCCTAGCTATACTTGCAAAGAGAAAGAGAGAAAAAGCCCAAATAAACCCAATCAGAAACACAAAAGGTGAAGTCACATCTGACCCTGAAGAAATACAAAAGAATATCAGAGACAACTATCTATACTTGTATGGTAACAAACTTGAAAACCTAAAGGAAATGAAGGAGTTTCTGACATCACACAACCTCCCTAGGTTGAAACAAAAAGAAATTTAACCCTAAATAAACTAGTAAAAATCCAGGGAATTGACTATGTCATAAGAAAACTACCTACAAAAAAAAGCCCTGGACCAGATGGCTTTCCAGCAGAATTCCACAAGACATACAAGGAGGAACTGATACCAATCATATTGAAAGTATTCCAGGTGATTGAGAAAGATGGAACTTTCCCCAAATCATTTTATGAAGCTAACATCACGTTGATACCTATACAAGGTAAAGACCCAACAAAGAAAGAGAACTACTGGCCAATATAGTTTATGAACTTAGATGCTAAAATTCTCAACAAGATCTTAGCAAACCGGATTCCACAACACATCTCAAAAATCATCCATCACAACCAAGTAGACTTCATCCCCAGGATGCAAGGCTGGTTCAACATTGGTAAGACCATAAACATAATTAAATACATCAACAAATGTAAAAACAAAAACCACATTATTATATCATTAGATGCAGAAAAAGCTTTTGATAAAATCCAGCACCACATCTTGATAAAAACCCTCGAACATCTAGGCATAGGTGGAACATACCTCAATATAGTAAGAGCCATCTACAAGTAACCCACAGCCAGCATACTCCTAAACAGACAAAAATTGGAACCATTTCCCATGAAAACTGGAATGAGACAAGGATGCCTACTGTCACCCTTCCTGTTCAACATAGTTTTGGAAGTCCTAGCTAGAGCAATCAGAGAGGAGAAGGCAATCAGGGGTATCCAAATAGGACAAGAGGGAGTCAAGTTATCTCTCCTTGCAGATGGTATTATTGTATACCTTGAAAACCCACAGCGCACCCCTCCACCCTGGGTGGCCCTCGGCTCCTGCCCCACGAGCTCTGGGCTTCCCTGGCTGCTGCACCACCCCTCCCAGTCCTGCCCGAGCCACGCAGTGCTATGCCAACCTGTAACACCCGGCTGTATCACAGTCTGTCAAAAGCCTCCTTGCACTGATAAAGGACTTTGGCAAAGTTTCAGGGTATAAAATAAATGTGCAAAAGACAAACACATTTCTATAAATCAATAAAAAGCAAACAGAAACTCAAATAAAAAGCACAATTTCATTCACAATAGCCATAATAAAAAAATGAAATATCTTAGCATATTCCTAACCAGAGATGTGAAAGACCTTTACAATGAAAACTGCGGAACACTGCTCAGAGAAATCAAAGATGACACAAACAAGTGGAAAAATATTCCATGCTCATGGATTGGAAGAATCAACATTGTTAAGATGTCCATTCTACCTAAGGCAATCCATAGATTTAACACAATACCCAAACATTCTTCTCTGACCTGGAAAGAACAATACAAGGATTCATATTGAAATATAAAAGACCAAGAAAAGCCAAAATAATCCTCAGTTTAAAAAAAAAAGCAGGAGTTATCACACTCTCAGACTTAAAACTTTATTATAAAGCTACAAAACTCAAAACAGCCTGGTATTGGTACAAGAACAGGCATACAGACCAATGGATTAGAATTGAGATCCCAGAAGTAAAACCTCAATTTCTCAACCAACTCATCTTTGACAAAGCCTCCACCACCCACTACTGGGGAGAGGAGAAACTATTCAGTAAATGGTGCTGGGAAAACTGGCTGACCACATGCAGAAGATTAAAACAGGACCCCTACCTATCCCCATACACAAAAATTAACTCTAAATGGATCAGAGACCTAAATGTAAAAGCTCAAACTGTAAGAACCTTAGACAATGCAGGAGACACTCTCATGGAAATTGGAAATGGCATCCAATTCCTGATCAAAGCCTGAAGTGCCCATGCCCTAAGAGACATGGGGATCTCATTAAACTGACAAGCTTCTGCAAAGCCAAAGAAACCATCAAGAGAGGAGGGAGACAGCCCACAGGCTGGGAAAAATATTTGTCCACTCCATGTCTGACAAAGGCCTAACATCAAGGACTATAAAGAACTAAAATGTGCTGAAAAGGAAGAAAACAAACAGCCTCATTACAAATTGGCAAAAGATGTGAATAGACACTTCCCAAAAGAAGACATATGAGCAGCCAACAGATATATGAGAAAATGTTCAGCCTCACTAGTAATAAAGGAGATATAAATTAAAACTACACTGACTGAGATACCACCTAACTCTAGTCAGAATGGCCATCATCAATAATTCAAAAAATAACAGATGCAGGAGAGAATGTGGGAGTGTAAACTAGTTCAGACTCTGAGGAAATCAGTGTGGTGCTTCCTAAAATTTCTAAAGATAGACCTTCCATGACTCTGCAATCTCCCTACTGGGAATATACCTGGAAAAATTCAAATCACTCTATAAAAAAAGATACTGCACATGTATGCTTTTTGCAGCCTTGTCCACAATAGCAAGAACATAGAACCAACCATGCTGCCCATCAAAAGAAGACTGGGTTAAAAGTGTGTTACATATACATGATGAAATATTAAACAGCCATAAGGAACAACAAAATCATGAACTTCACAGCAACCAAGATGGAGTTAGAGTTTATAATACTGAATGAGCTTTCACAGAAACAAAAAACTGAGTATCATATGTTCCCACTCTTAAGTGGACCTTGAAAAACTTCCATAATTCTACAAGAAAAGGATTGACAGTAGTGGGCAACTGTGCGGGGTGGGGGGGCGGGAGGTGGAATTGACAGTAGTCAATATCTGCCTGGGGAAGGGGGGTACATCTCATCAACAAGGGTATCTGCACAATGAATATTTGTATACATAACGCTGAATTGTACCCCACAATTTAACATAAAAATCAAAACATAAATAAATAATGAAATAAAACGATAAAGCATGATACATTTGACTATATTTACATTTTACTTCTGTATTTTGATTAACCAAATGAAAACTGAAAAGCAGATAAAAACTGAGAAATAGTCACACCAATTATGCCAAATCAATGGTTATATTGTTTATTTTTATATAAAGAGATTGCACAAGTCAATATAGGAACACATAAGCAAAAGTAGCTTGAGGGAAAATGTATCAACAGACAATTATAAAAGAATGAAAAATGGGGAAAACAGCTAGATGACAAACATACAATAATGAATATGGTAACTAGCTAAGAAATGCAAATTTAGTGAGATATCTTTTTCATTTATGAAATTAGTAATATTGAAAGAAATAGTCAATGATGGTGATGAAGTTGAAACAAACACTCTCAGGTATGACTGATCAGGTTTTAAATTTATCACTCTTTTGAAACTATTTTAACAATGTGCTTAATATCTTTGTAGTTATTTATAGCTTTTACACAAAGAATTAACATCTTAAAATTCATATTAGATTGAAGAATTGCATATTTAAGCCCTCATTAAAGATCTCTGTGGTAATCACATCTCACTTTCTCCCATATCCATGCCACAATCCCACCCTCACACAACAGTGTAATGTAAAAAAAGAAAAAAAAAAACAAAGTGCATTATGTTGGCAAGTCTATTGCATACTAGACAAACTCACTATTTCTCATATTTGACCTTCTTTTTTTCTATCTGCTTTCCTCAAGTAAGTACATCTACCACAGAGGTGAGATCATAGAAGATATGCAGTACCTATATGCTATTGAAAACGCATATCCTGTTCTTTTCTGAACATGAAACAGTCTTATGTTGTTAGAAATGGATGATAACATCCAAAAAGAAGGGAGTTACTCACATGTGGTCTGTTTTTGCTGACCTAGTACTAATTGCTTTACCTTGACCTTAAATTTAATTTTATGGTGATGTTCAACTTACATCAAATATTGGTCAGATCATTTAAGCCAAAAAATATATGCTTATGCACACTTGTGTGTGTGCTTGTTTATTTTTTTGTGTGTTTTCAAGGAAAATAAGGATTATTCAATAGTCTGGTTAAAATAATTTAACTAGTAGAATCAGTCATAGAAGTAGAGATTGTCTCCAATAGTATCTGAGTTTTTTATAAAATTTAACATTTATTAACTCAGAACTACAAAAGAATAGAAAATCAATATTAAAATGTATTAACAGATGAAGTATATTTGGAAGACAATAAAAGTGTTAAGGGAAGCCTGTTATTAAATAACTTATTTTTTGACCTGTTATAGAAGGAAATGTAATATTCTATATAATTCCATCAGAAAAGCAAACAACATGCAGATACCCGGAAGTGAAGAAGATGTAGATGTCAATCTCAATAAGTGTATGTAGTCATTTATAAAACTCATTGTTTAACCAATAGAGTAACATTGATAGATAAACAGAGAATGGATGCCATTAATCTAATTACAGAAATGACAAGAACTGAGACAAATGGTTGGATTTGCTGTAAATTAAGTAGATAACTTTGGAAAGATTTTTCATGTATCTCAACTAAAGTTTAGTAGCTATGTAAAATGGAATCTAATGTTTATTTTATATCTAGATATGTTTGTTTTAAAATTATATTCTATTGTCCATATTATTAATGATAGGAAAATCACTTCAACAATGCAAAGTACTGATTTTTTTTTATATTTTGAGAATTTGAAAAGCACATATTGATATTTCCCTTTGCATTACAAATAATAATAAATTAATGAATGTTACTTTCACCACCAACCAGAATAGGATATGCAGACTTGCCCTCTGAGTCATTCATTCTCTCTTATCTGCCAGTCTCTTTGATAAAAACACAGTGTATAATTAAACTTAGATTTTTATGTAAACTCATTAGGTTGTAGTCTTGGGATAAGTCAGTCACAGTGCCTTTAAATCCTTGAACAATTTAAAACTATGATGTACTTTTATTTATGAATAAAAGAGTTGGGTCATTTGGAGGATAGGGAGATAAGCAATGTCTTTTAGCAATTTAAGAGCTATATTTACAAAGTGTGAGGATGACCAATAAAATATGCATATTTTTCCCCAAGATTAAGCCTACATCTGTGGACATGAGTCTATGGATCTTTGTCTTTAATACATGTTGAATAATCTTCAGTTTCCCAACATTAAGTGTGGGTTAGAAAACTTTACTGCTGTAAAATTGCTCTGATAAGAAGACAAGCTATTACTTAAATAATTTGCATATTTTCACAAATCCATCTTTAAGTCTACTTTGTCCTTGTAAAAATAGTGTCACCTTTTCTGAAATTACATCATTATGAAATAAACATTCATTTCTCTGCCTTTATCTTATTATCTTACAGCATTGATGTTGGGTTGGTGCCCAGCTTAGAAAAGCATTTCTGACTGCCACAATTTCATCCTGAAGGAATTTCCAATCTCTGCTCCTCTTAATAGCTACATTTTCTCCAACTTTCTTCATAATCATTCTGTAGAGATAAGGAAGCCCAGGGTAGCTTGCAATTACTATGCTTACTCTCATAGATAGCTACAGAAACTGCATAAGTATACTCTATGGAAATGCACATATATGAAGAAAACACAAAACTTTTTTTTTTTTGAGTTGGAGTCTCACTCTGTCGCCCAGACTGGAGTGTAGTGGCCACTCCCGGCCACCGCAGCATCGACCTGCTGGGCTCTGGCGATCCTTCCGCCTCAGCCTTCCGAGTAGCTGGAATTACAGGTGCACACTACCACGCCCAGCTGATTTTTTGATTTATTGTAGAGATGAGGTCTTGCTGCCCAGGCAGGTCTCGAACCCATCCAAAACTTTTTTTTTAAAGGTTCAATATTTTTTTAAAGTAAGCAAATTTAGTATATGCACATGTAACTGACAAAAGCTAATTGAAAACAATAGACATAAAGTTAACAGTAAAAGCACTTCTGAGTTAGCAGAGAGTTCATTAGGAATGAAAGAAGTCATACTTATGGTGATTTCAAAGATACAGTTTATTTGGTTTTTTTTTGAGTTGGAGTCTCACTCTTTCACCCAGACTGGAGTGCAGTGGCCACTCCCGGCCACCATAGCCTCGCCTACTGGACTCCGGCAATCCTTCCACCTCAGCCTTCCGAGTAGCTGGAACTACAGGCGGGCGCTACTACGCCTGGCTAATTTTTTGATTTATTGTAGAGATGAGATCTTGCCAAGTTGCCAGGTGGGTCTCGAACCCACGGGCTCAGGCAATCCGCTTACCTCAGCCTCCCAAAGTGCTGGGATTACAGGCTGAGCCACTGAGCCCGGCCAAAGATATAGTTTCATTGACATAATTGTTTTGGAATTAATTGCATTCCAAGTCAATGCTGATATTTATTTAGTTTGTTTCACTGTTTTATAAAATTCGAAATCAAGTTCTCAACAGAAAAAAAAAAAAACTAGAATGTTGCAATCATTATATTTATTTCACAGTGTATCATATGCCTTAGGTATTTCAGAAAGCCATTAATAAATAGTTAAATGAGTACATATAAATAAAAGGTTAAATAGTTAGAAAGAAACTACCATTCTCCACAGAAGATATAGTTTTATAGGTTGAAAACACAGATAAATTTTCAAATAAATTATTATGATAAAAATTAGAATTCTGACATGTGCTGAATACAAGGGCAATATAAATATATTTGTCTTTCCAACAAAAAATTAGAAATTTTAAAAAATATAGCATTTTATATGATCCCAGAATATCAAATAACTAAAAAATACACAACACAAATTATAAAAATTTTGAAAAGTTTACTATTATCTAACTAAATGACAGATGTGCAATTTAGTAGAAGGCTTAATTTTGTAAATACATCAACTATCCAAAACTGATTTATAGATTAAATGTAATCCCAACCAAATTCCCAATTGATATTTTATATGGAACTTGATATACTAATTCTGAAGTTTAGATGTAAATTTAAAGGGCCGAGATTAGTCAGGATATTGCTGCAAAATAACATGCTGATAGAAATAACTCTGACAGATATAAATACTGTATAAACTTGTAATCAAGACTTTTATAGATAATTTCCTCTCTCTCTTTCCTGGAGCTGAGACACTCTCCTTCTCCTGCCCTTGGACATCAGAACTCCAGTTCTGAGGTGTTCAGATATGGATTGAGTCATATTACCACATCTCAAGGTCTCCAGCTTGCAGATTGCTAATTGTGGGACTTCCTTGTTTCCATAATTGTGTGCTTATCTATGTAACGTCTTCTGTGACATGAAAGACATCCAAAGGCTTTCCTGGTGGGAAGAATTCTAGGCTGCACACCAGAAGCTGCAAACCACAGACAGCAGACTTGAGGAACCATCTCACCATCCACTCTCTGCAGAGTGCTTGCAACAGGGTCTGAAAACTAGGGTGACCAGATTAATGTGGGAGGAAAAAAAATCTGCACAGAGACCTTTCACAGGGTATAGGTAGTGAGGAGCAGAAATGAGTACCCCTATCTCTCACCAAGTGATCTATATTGAGCAACAGTAAGGGCCACAGAACAGAGGTTCATTGACTAACATCAGAGCAACAAAACCAAAGTGGAAAGTTAGAGAGGGAAAAGAGTAAATGAATAAATGAGTAAAAATGAATGAAAAAATATAGGCAATTCTCAGAGTCTTACAGAGATTATGCCCCCAAAAACATTTATTAGAACACAAACAATGGAAGTCCCCCAGGATGGCCTAGCCCAGATGACTGTCACAGAAATCAGAGAATGGTTTGCAAAAATGAATAAAGAGAACTGTGAGAAACAAGAAGTGAAACTTACCAAAGTCATTCAGTAAGTAAAAATGGAGTTGGTCAGTTTCAGAAAGAACCATTCTGAAATACTGGAAATGAAGAACTTCTTACTAGATATTGAAAGCATAGTAACAAGTGTAGGGTGCAGAATAAATTAGGCAGAGAACAATATTTCAGAGCTTGAGGATCAAAATATAAAACTAACCCAGTCTGTCTAAAACATAGAAAAAGGGCTCAAAAAGAAAGAACAAAGCCTTTAAGAGATGTGAGACTATGTTAAAAAGCCTAATCTATGTGTGCTGCTATCCCTGAAGCAGAAAGGGAAATTGAGAACACCATAAAACAAGCATTCCATGAGGTTATCTAAGAAAACTTCCCATGTCTCACTAGAGAGGTACTGTTCATGCTTAAGAGATTTAGAGAACCCCCTCAAGGTATCACATGAGAAGACCATTTTCAAAACACATAGCAATCTGCCTCCACAAAAGTAAGCATGAAAGAAAGAAAATCCTCAAAGCAGCAAGAAAGAAAGGTAAGACTACCTACCAGAGAATATCCATAAACATAGCTCCAGACTAATCTGCAGAAACACTACAAGCCAGAAGAGACTGGAGTCCCATTTTTAACATTCTTAAAAATAAGCAATTCCAGTTAAAAACTTCCTATCAGCCGGGCTTGGTGGCTCAGCCTGTAATCCCATGCCTTTCGGAGGCTGAGGTGAGTGGATTGCCTGAGCCTGCGGGTTCGAGTCCCGCCTGGGCAGCGAGACCTCATCTCTACAATAAATTAAAAAAAAAAATCAGCCGGGCGTGGTAGCGCATGCCTGTAATTCTGGCTACTTGGAAGGCTGAGGTGGAAGGATCGCCGGAGCCCAGCAGGTCGAGGTTGTGGTGGCCGGAAGCGGCCGCTGCACTCCAGTCTGGGCAACAGAGTGAGACTCCAACTCAAACAAAACAAATCAAAACAAAAAAAACTTCCTATCACACCAGGCTAATCTTCATCAGTAATGGGGAATTAAAATCCTTCTCAGACATCCAATCCTTAAGAAAATATGCTGCCTCCAGACTAGCCCTTCAGGAGATGTTGAAGAAGGCATTGAAAACAGAAAAATAAACAGAACAGTCATACCCATCACAATAGTATAGGTAAGCACAGAGTTAAGAGAGTATACAAAGCATTCACATAAAAAATGTGCATATATATAAATGCAAAAGCAAAGAAGAAACAAAAAAAGCCCTCTAAAAGTCCTATGATAAGAATAAACTCTCACGTTTCAATAATTAGTTAGAACATAAATAAACTGAATGTGCCATTGAAGTTGCATGGAGTGGAAAACTAGTTAAAGAAGCATGATCTAACAGTATGCTGCTTCTAGGAAACTTATTCCACTGCAAAGGATACCCACAGGCTCAAAGTTAAAGCCTGGAAGATTATCTTTCAGGCAAATGAAAAGCAGAAGAAAGCAGGGGTAGTTATTCTGATAACAGACAAAGAAAACATTAAAAGTTAAAAAGGACATAGAAGGTCACTACATAATTATAAAAGGCTCAATTCGTAAGCAAAAAAAGTCTATTTTTATTTATTTATTCATTTATTATTTTGAGTTGAAGTCTCACTCTGTCACCCAGACTGGAGTGCTGTGGACACTCCCGGCCATTGCAGCCTCAACCTGCTGGGCTCCGGCAATCCTTCCGCCTCAGCCTTCCAAGTAGCTGGAATAACAGGCATGCGCCACCATGCCCAGCTGGTTTTTTTTATTTATTATAGAGATGAGGTCTTGCCAAGTTGCCCAGGTGGGTCTCGAACCCGCAGGCTCAGGCAGTCCACTCACCTCAGCCTCCCAAAGCGCAGGATTACAGCCTGAGCCATCAAGCCTGGCTCAAAAAATATCTATTTTTAAACATATATGCACCAAACACAGGAGCACTGTTTTTTGTAAACAACTACTAGGTAAACTGAGAGGATTTTGACATTCACACAATCATAATTGGAACCACAAGTATCCCATGAAGAGCCCTAGATAGATCATTGAGTCAAAAAGCTAACAAGGAAATCTGGAACCTCAACTCAGCTCTCTATATGGATTTAATAAACATCTATAGAATATTCCACCCCAAATCTACAGAGTATACATTCTACACATCAACATATGGAACTTACTCCAAGATTGATCACATCCTCATGCATGAATCAAGTATGAACAAATTTTAAAAAGTCAAAATAATACTGTGCATTTTCTCAATTCACAGTGGAATAAAAATAAATATTGCCCCAACAAGCTTCCCCCAAAACAACAAAAACACGGACACTAAGCAACATGCTGCTGAATGACTTCTGGTTCAACACATCAAGAAATAAATAAAATTCCTGGAAACAAATGAAAACAAAGACAGGTCTTTCAGTATGTCTGGGATGCCATGAAAATAGTATTAAGTGGAAAATGTATAGTACTGCATAAACATGTCAAGAAAATAGAAAGATCACAAGGAAACTGCCTAACATCACAGCTATGGGAGCTGAAAAGGCAAGATCATTTATATCCTAATTGCCATATATAGAAGACAAAAATATCATAGAAAAGAATAACAAGACAAAAAGCTATTTATTTGAAAGGATAAATAAGATTGATAGACCCCTGGCCCTATTGACCAAAAAAGCAAACAAACAAAAACAAAAAAACAAAGCGAGAGAGAGAGAGAGAGAGAGAGAGAGAGAGAGAGAAAGTCCAAATAAACACAATTAGAAACAAAAAAGGTGAAGTCACAACTGACCTTCTTTGTGGATGATACGATTCTATAACTAGAAAACCCTAGAGAGTCTGTCAAAAGCCTCCTCCTGCTGATGAATAACTTTATTAAAGTCTCAGGTCACAAAATCAACATGCAACAGACAGCTGCATTTCTATACATTAGCAACAAGCAGGCAGAGAACCAAATAACAAACAAAATCCCATTCACAATAGCTTCACACACAAAAAGAAAAGAAATATCCTGGCATCCACCTAACCAGAGGAATGAAAGACCTTTACATTGATAACTATGAAACATTGCTAAAAGGAATCAAGAATGACACAAACAAATGGAAAAAAAAATCCCATGTTCATGAATTGGAAGAAACTATATTGTCGAGATGTCCATCCTACCCAAAGCAATCTACAAATTGAATGCACCCATCAAATTACTAACATCCTTTTTTACAGACCTGGAAATGACAATAATGAAATTCATACAGAAACCAAAAAGAGCATGACTAGCCAAAACAATCCTCAGCAAAAAGAATAAAGTAGAAAATATCACACTTCCAGACTTTAACTTTATTACAAAGCTGCAGTAACCAAGATGGCATGGAATTTGTACAGGTGTAGGCACATAGACCAGTGGAACAGAAAAGAGATTCTGGAAGTAAAAACACAATCTCTTAACCAACTTATCTTTGAAAAAGCCACCAATAACAATCATTGGAGAAAGGAGACAATATTTAGCAAATGGCATTGAGAAAGTGGCTAACCACATGCAGAATAATGAAACTGGACCCCTACTTATCACCATATACAAAAATCAACTTAAAATGGATCAAAGGCCTAAACATAAAATGTAAAAAAATAAGAATCTTAGAAGAAACCACAATTTCTTATGCAAATCAGAGTAGACAACAAGTTTTTGACCAAGTCCACAAAAATGAATGTCATAAAAGCTAAGTCAGACAAGTAGTACCTCATCGAACTGGAAAACTTTCATACAGCAAAAGACACCATAGAGAGAGTAAGGAGATAACCCACAGATTGGGAAGAATTTATTTACAAATTATGCATCTGACAAAGACCTGTCATCCGGGATCCACAAGGAACTCAAATGAAGTGAAAGATTAAAAAAAAACTAAAACTCCCATTAAAAATTGGGTGAGGAACAGACACTTCTCAAAAGATGACATACAAACAGTGAACAGACACATAAAAAAATGCTCAGCCTCACTAATCATTAGAGAAATGCAAAGCAAAATTACAATGAGATACCACCTAACTCCATTAAGGATGGTTATCATTAATAAGTCAAGAAACAACAGGTCCTAACCTGGGTGTGTAAAACAAGGAGCACTTCTACATAGTTGGTTGGAATGCAAGCTAGTTCAACCTCTATGAAAACAGTGTGAAAAATCCTGAAAGAACTAAAATATTTATCTTTTATGCAGTCCCGCAATCCTTCTTCTGGAAATATATCCAGAAGAACATAAGTTTCTCTACTAAAAAGACACCTCACATGAACATTTATTGCCACACTATTCACAATAGAAAAACATGGAACCAATCCTGCTGCCCATCACAAGTGGACTGGATAAAGAAAATGTGGTACATACATATGATGGAGTATTATGTAGCTATGAAAAAAAAAAAGCATGGCTTGCACACTAACTTGAATGGAGTTGGAGAGCATCATACTAAGTGAATTATCACAGAAAAAAATGACTGAATATCACAGGTTGTCACTCATAAATGGGCCCTGAACACTAGTCAAATTAGCACAAGGGTGGGATCAGAAGTTGCTGGGCACTGCTAGGGAAGGGAGGAAGGGAAAAGTGTGGGAGTGGGACATGATAACACAAAGAGAACCCGGTCCACTACAGGGAAAGTGAGGGCCGATTAGATGCCCAAACTTCACTGCATGCAGCCTGCATATGTAGTTAATTTTCACTTGTACTCCATATCTCTATAATAAAAAATAATTTTTTTAGCCTGGCTTGGTGGCTCAGCCTGTAATCCTGCGCCTTTGGGAGGCTGAGGTGAGTGGATTGCCTGAGCCCGCGGGTTCGAGACCCGCCAGGGCAACTTGGTGAGACCTCATCTCTATGATAAATAAAAAAATTAGCCGGGCGTGGTAGCGCACGCCTGTAATTCCGGCTACTTGGAAGGCTGAGGCGGAAGGATCGCCGGAGCCCAGCAGGTTGAGGCTGCGGTGGCCGGGAGCGGCCACTGCACTCCAGTCTGGGCGACAGAGTGAGACTCCAACTCAAAAAAAAAATAATAATAATAATAATTTTTTTGAGTTGGAGTCTCACTCCGTTGCCCAGACTGGAGTGCAGTGGCACACTCACAGTCACTACAGCATCAACTTGCTGGACTCCGGTGATCCTTCTACCTCAACCTTCCAAATAGCCAGAACTACAGACACGTGCTACCATGCCTGGATAATTTTTGATTTATTGTAGAGACAAGGTCTTGCCAAGTTGCCTGGGCTGGTCTCAAATCCATGGGCTTAGGTAATCCATTCACCTTGGCCTCCCAAAGTGCTGGGATTACAGGTTAAGCCAAGTTCAGCCAAAAAATAAATTTTAAAAAATATACTGTCTAAAGTTTTAAGAATTAAAATGTTGAATTAATTATTGAATCCCATAGTTCAATAGAACAGAAGACAAAGCACAAAATGTTATTTTTGCACACCTATGAATGGAAACTTTTTTATGAGCAGAGGTACAGAGGTTGCAGTGATAAAAAGATATAATAAGAAAGCTTTTCTAAATTAAATAAATGATGTTGGGACAACGTAAATGTGGCAATAATAATTGGATACCATATACCATTCAAAAACATTAATTTCAGATAAATTAAATATGTGTATAAATCAAAATAGTCAAGGCTTTTAGTAACAATGTTGGAGATCTTCATGACAACAAAAACGTTTTGTAAATTAGAATGCATTAAATTTTAGAACTTCTGTTCATCAAAAAACATTATGAAGAACATTAAAATATAAGTGGATAGTCACTGTGCACAAAATCAACAAAAGGTATCAAAATATAAGTTAAGCCTCTGTAGACTATAAAAAGATAAAAAATAGATGAGCAATTTCAATTTTTAGAAATGGTCAATCATCTTATATGGAATTTAAAAGTAGAGAATCAAAATGAATGACAACCATGTGAAGAGGTGCTCAATCATATTAAAGATCAAGAAAATACAAATTAACATCACAAAGTGACTAACACCGGTGAAATGACAATTTAAAATGTCTAAATTTAATAATTTTAAGTATAAATGCTCTCATTCATTTTAATTAAAAAAACATTGACAGTGCTATTAAAAAGAGGTAAATTTATTTAATCTGATCATAAACACCTAAAAAGTTTATAAAATATCACCAATCGTCAAAGAAATGCAAATGAAAACAACAACTACCAGGGCTCAGTGGCTCAGCCTGTAATCCCGCGCCTTTGGGAGGCTGAGGTGAGTGGATTGCCTGAGCCCGCGGGTTCGAGACCCGCCTGGGGAGTGAGACCTCATCTCTACAATAAATCAAAAAATCAGCCCGGCGTGGTAGCGCGTGCCTGTAATTCCGGCTACTCGGAAGGCTGAGGCGGAAGGATCGCCAGAGCCCAGCAGGTCGAGGCTGCGGTGGCCGGGAGCGGCCGCTGCACTCTGGTCTGGGCAACAGAGTGAGACTGCAGCTCAAAAAAAAAAGCAACTGAGATACCACCTATCTCTAGTGAGTGGCCATCATCAATACCTCAAAAGACATCAGATGCTGGAGAGAATATGGAGAAAAGGGAACACTTCTACACTCTCTATGGGATTGTAAACTAGTAGTACAACTTCTGTGGAAAATGGTGACCATTCCTAAAAGGTCTGAAAATCAACCTTCCATATGACCCAGCAATCCCCCTTCTGGGAATATACCTGGAGGAACTCAAATAATTCTATGAAAAAGATACCTGCGCATGCATGTTTATTACAGCAGTATTCACAATAGCAAAAACATGGAATCAACCATGCTGCCCATCGAAAGTTGACTGAATAAAAAAAAGATGTAGTATATATACATGATGGAATACTATGCGGCCATTAAAGAAGGACAAAATTATGAATTTTGCAGCAACTTGGATAACCTTAGAGTCTATAATATTCAGTGATCTATCACCAAAACAAAGAAATTATTAGTACAACATGTTCTCACTCATAAGCTGACCCTGAAAAATTATCATAATAGTATAAGAAAGGGATTGGCTATAGTGGGAAAGTGCTGGGGGGGGGGGGCACACTTCATCAGTAAGGGTACCTAATCTCAGACCAGGTGAAGTGGGTACCATGAGGCCCAAGCATTACCTGTACAATGACCAGTTGTATTCCTAACCCTGAATTGTGCATCCCATCTTTAAAATAAAATTTTTTAAATTTCATAAATAAAAAAATACACATCATTCTTAATAGTGAAACCTAATAAGCTATCACATTAAGATACAGAGCTTTATGTTGTTCTTGAAAGGTGTAAATTCGTAAAGCTACTTTGGGGAATAACTTGAAAACTATCTAATAAAATTTAGGACACTCATATCATATAACTGTTCAATTACACTTCTCATTACACATCTGAGGAGATACATACACATGTGTGCCAGAATACAGTACTATTTATAAAAACTCTGACAGAAAACAACAAAAACATCAATCAAAAAGTGTGATAGTTTTTCACACTACAAAGCAACAAAAATGAAGACACCACAGTGGCACACAGCAACAGGAGTAAATCTGACAAACATATTATGCAAAAGAGATAACACTCAAGAAAACACATGTATTTAAAATATACATAAAGAACAAAAATACGTGTTAAATTAGACTAAATTTGTCAGGAGACTGCCTGAGTACTTTGAGTTCCTATGAAGCAAACTGCAACCTAACTTAGTATGTAACCAAACTGCAACCTCGCTTAAGAAAGTGTGCTTGCAATAAGTAGCTGAGTCTCAGCAAAAATAGTTGTTAAGTTTCAGCCAATCACAGTCCACCAACTGATTAGACCATGCTCATATAAGGTAAATGCCAAGCTGTAACCAATCAAGCTGTTTATGTATGCCACTATCCTTTTCTGTCTATAAATACTACCTACTCTTGTTGCTGAGTGGAGCTGTCTGGACCTCTCCTGGTTCTGAGTGCGCCCAATTTATGAACTGGTCTTTGTTCAAATAAACTCTACTAAAAAATAAATTGTCTAAGGTTTTTTTTTTTCTTTTTTTTTTTACACAGGCAATATTAACTATAGTATTTAGGGATGTGTGAATAGGTAGCAAAACTATACAAAAAGGAAAGAAACAATTTTCACCCAAAACAGGAGAATATATATCCCTAAGGCAGAGAGTGGAGTGTTTTATCTAGAAGATACTCTATTTTCTGACCTGACTTATGGTTATGCAATGTTTGCTTTACAATCAGATGTTATACTATATAAATATTTTATGCACTTTTCTCTCTATATGTTATAGTTCACAATGAATGTGTTAAAAGCAAAAACAAAGTGTTTCAGTTTAATGTATTACCCAGATTAATTCTAGGCATCAAACTTGATGTATAGCTGTTGGACGTTCAGTTCTTCTTAAAAACATAAAGGAATTCTAAGATACAGAATAATAATATATTACCTGAAAATATAGTAGCGGATCTTAAGTGCAAATAGTTAACTCCTATCCTATAATTTTTTTTAAAAATATATATATAAATTACCTGGTAATTTTATCAAAATCATTGATTATAGAAAATTATTCTGGCAATGCACTATAATGTCCTTATTATTTATTAAATAGAATACTTTAACAAAAAAATGTCTAGAACCTAATAGGTGATTATGTTATTGGGGTGTAATGTAGTTAGCATGCAAACATAATGAATACAATGATCCTATAAACCAACTACAGAGTTGAGAAGTTCTCATCATATGAGTTTTGTGAATTAGATGATTAAAGTACAACTTAATAAATATCTTTAAATAATGTAAACACTGATAGTTAAAAGAGGAAACCACAAAGAGGATAACATAATCAGATGCTTAACACTAGTGAGATCACTTTCATTATAAAAAAAAAAATTTTAATGAAGGTATTAGCATTAACCACGATAAAACAGAAGCCTTTACTTCATATCTATGTTCAAATGAAAATTAATGAGAAAGAGGTAGCATTAAGTAATTTGTATAGGTTTAGCCCATTTTAGTTTTCATGCTTTGGATATGTTAGGATATATGTCACCAAAACTTACAAAGGTCTTGAGTAACTGGTGATATGTTTTTGTTGTCATCAGTTTTAAAAAACAGAGGCTAGCCGGGCTCGGTGGCTCAGCCTGTAATCCCGTGCCTTTGGGAGGCTGAGGTGAGTGGATTGCCTGAGCCCGCGGGTTCGAGACCCGCCTGGGCAGCGAGACCTCATCTCTACAATAAATCAAAAAATCAGCCGGGCATGGTGGCGCATGCCTGTAATTCCTGCTACTGGGAAGGCTGAGGCGGAAGGATCGCCGGAGCCCAGCAGGCGAGGCTGCGGTGGCCGGGAGCGGCCACTGCACTCCAGTCTGGGCGACCGAGTGAGACTCCAACTCAAAAAAAAAAAAAAAACAGAGGCTTTGTGATTAAAAAGAACCAGTGAAGGGAAATGTAATACCACTGCCGGGAGAGATCTATTTAGATTAGGGTTGTAGGATAACTTTGCAAAGCTTACATGACAGAATTAATGATATCTAGATTAGTACAGAGAACTTTAATTTTTACTGATATCAGTTGAGTGCCTAATTCACTTTAAAAATAGATAAAAGAATCACATCTGGACTCTTGATTGAAGCATATTGAATTGTCAGACAGACTGAAAATTTAGCTTAAGTTTCCTTTGCTCATGAAAGTGGTTAATTTAACTACCAGCTTAGATTTCTTCATCCCTATTTGTCATGGATAAGATCACATTAAAACAGGATATTTTTCTAATGTAATTTTAACTCTAAATATAATTAAAATGAACTATAAATATTGCTGGTAATATGCTAAAAGGTAGAACAAATTAAAGATTCCATTTTTTACTTTTGTCCCTAGGTAAATACTTGCCATCTTTTCTTCCATAAAGTGGTTAACAGTTAGTATTACTAAGCTGGAAAGAAAAACAATACTATTTAAAAGATTCCATAACAATTCACTTTACTAGATGAGCTTTCATGTAACTATGCAACTTCCAACTTATCTTCTGAGTTGTGTGACCGTGAGACTTGGACTTCTACTGAAACCATCACCCAAACCTTTCCCCCCCTTTTAAGATTCCCCAATGTCTCTTGTTCTCATCTTTATGTCAGTGTGTATCCAATGTTTAGCTCCCACCTATATGTAAGAACATGTGATATTTGGTTTTCTGTTTTTGGAATAATTTGGTTTTCTGTGTAGCTGCAAAGGATATAATTTCATTGTATTTATAGCTGCATATAATTTTATGGTTTATATGTACCACAATTTCTTTATTCAATCCACCAATGATAGACACTTAGGTTCATTCTATGTCTTTGTTATTGTGAATAGAGCTGTTATAAGCATATGAGTGTAGGTTTCCTTTCTGGTAGAAAAAAATGTATGTTCCTTTGTGTATATACATGATAATGAGATTTCTGGGTCGAGTGGGAATTTTATTTTTAGTCCTTTCAAAAATCTCCAGGGGCTGAATTAATTTACATTCCCACTAGCAATGTATGATTGATTTTTTTTTCTTTTATTTGCCTCACAACCTCTCCAACATCTGCTATTTTCTGATGGGTGTGAGATGGTATCTCATTGTGCTTTTGATTTGCATTTCTCTGGTGATCAGTAATGTTGAGCATTTGTTTCATGTTTGTTGGTCACCTGTATATCTTATTTAGATAGGCTCTGATCATGTTCTTTGCATACTTTTTAATAAGATTATTCGGGTGTTTTTCTGTCAATTTATTTAAGTTCCTTATAGATTCTGGATATAAGCCCTTTGTCAGATGCATAGTTTGCAATATTTTCTTCCATTCTGTAGGCTGTCTATTTACTCTGTTGATAATTTATTTTGCTGTGCAGAAGCTGTTTATTTAATTAGGTCCCACTTGTCAGTTTTTGTTGCATTTGCATTTGAGGTCTTGGTCATAAATTCATTGCCTAGGCGGATGTCTAGAAGAATGTTTCTTAGGTTCCACCCCCAAGGAATTTTATAGTTTGAGGTCTTATATTTAAATTTTTAATTCATGTTGAATTACTTTTTGTATATGGTGAGAGGAAGTGGTCCAGCTTCATTTCTTTAGTATATGATTAGGCAGGTTTTCCACCACCATTTATTGGTATGGTGTCCTTTCCTCAATATTTATTTTTGTCAACCTTGTCGAAGATCAGTCAATTGTGGTTGAGCAACTTTATTTCTTGGTTTTCTATTCTATTGGTTTTTGAGTCTACTTTTGTGCCAGTACCATACTGTTTTGCTTATTGTAACCCTGTAAAAAAGTTTGAAATAATGTGATGTCTTCGCAGTTGTTTCCTATTAAGATGGATTAATTTGGCTTTTAGGGCTCTTTGTTGGTTCAATATACATTAAGAATTTTTTTTTTACTTCTGTGGAAAAAGAACACTGCTAATTATAAAGATTGCATGAATTCTGTAGATTGCTTTGAGAAATGGAGACATTTTAAGGTTATTAGCTCTTTCAATTCATGAGCATGGAATACTTTTTCTGTTTGTTTATATCATCTTTGATTTATTTCAGTAGTGTATGTAGTTCTTGTAGAGATCTTTCACCTATTTGGTTAAATGTTTTCCTAGGTATCATGTTTATTTGCATATGGCTATTGTGAATGGGATTGTGTTCTTGAATTGGTTGTCAGCTTGAACATAGTTGTGGTTAGAAATACTATTGTTTTTTGAACATTGATTTTTTTATTCTAAGACTTTACTGAAGTCACTTATCAGGTCCAGGTGAAATTTTTAGGGTTTCCTATATATAAAATTATATCATCTATGAAGAGAGATTTGATTTCTTTTTCTATTTAGGTGTTTTCTTTCTCTTGGCCGATTGCTCTGGCTAGGACTTCCAGTACTCTGTTAAATATGAGTGGTGAGGCCAGGTTCGGTGGCTCAGCCTGTAATCCCGTGCTTTGGGAGGCCGAGGTAAGTTGACTGCCTGAGCCAGCGGGTTTGAGACCCGCCTGGGGAACTTGGTGAGACCTCATCTCTACAATAAATCAAAAAATTAGCCAGGCGTGGTAGCGCACACCTGTAGTTCCAGCTACTTGGAAGGCTGAGGCCAAAGGATCGCTGGAGCCCAGCAGGTCGAGGCTGCAGTGGCCAGGAGCAGCCTCTGCACTCCAGTCAGGGCGACAGAGTGAGACACCAACTCAAAAAAGGAAAAAAAGTGTGGTAAGAGTGGACATTATTTTGTGTGTTTGCCAGTTCTTAGAGGGAATGCTTCCTACTTCTGCCTATTCTGTGTGATGTTGGCTGTGAGATTTTAATAGATGGCATTTATTATATTGAAATATGTTCCTTCAACAGTTTGTTGAGGATTTTTATCATGAAGGTGTGTTATATTTTATTGAATGCATTTCTTTGTCTATAGAGATGATCATATGACCTTTGTTTTTAATTCTGTTTATGTGGTGAATCAAGTTTATTTATTTGAATATCTTTAATAAGCTTATGCCCACTTGGTCATGGTGAATGATCTTTTTGACGTACTGTTAATGTAGTTTGCTTGCATTTTGTTGAGGATTTTTGCAGCTTTATTTATCAGTGATATTGTCCCATTTGCTTTTGGTTGTGTCTTTGCCATATTTTGATATAAGAATGATATTGGCATTGTAGAATAAATTAAGGTGAAATCCCTCATGCTCAGCTTTTTAGAATAGTTTCAGTAAGGTTAGTTTCAATTCTTCCTTGTATGTCTGGTTGAACATGGCTGTGAGTTCATCTGGTCCCAGACTTTTCTTGGTTGGTAGATTCTTTTTTTATTACTGATTCAATTTTGTGACTTGTTATTGGTCTGTTTGTGGTTTCAATTTTTTTCTCCTGTTTTAGTCTTGAGAAGTGTGTGTTTCCAGGAGTTTATTCATTTCCTCTAGGTATGTTACTTTGCATGCATATAGATATTTATAGTAATCTCTGAGAATCTTTTATATTTCTGTGGGATTGGTTTACTATGTCACCTTTGTCATTTCAGATTGTGCTTATTAGATT
Source organism: Cephalopachus bancanus (assembly GCA_027257055.1). Lineage (NCBI taxonomy): Eukaryota > Metazoa > Chordata > Mammalia > Primates > Tarsiidae > Cephalopachus > Cephalopachus bancanus. The sequence goes on along the minus strand of JAPVLO010001273.1, from coordinate 42,056 downwards.
TTTTCTCTTTTTTTGTTAATTTTGCCAGCAATCTATCATTATTAATTACAATTTCAAATAACTAACTTTCTGTTTTGTTGATTCTTTGTATCTTTTTTGTTTTCTTTTTTTTTGGTCCCTGCTCTGGTTTGCTTTACATTTGGATTTGGTTTGTTCTTGTATTTCTAGTTCCTTTAGGTGTAATATTAAGTTGCTTATTTTAAAAATATTTCTATTCTTGTGATAAAATATTTTAGCACTTAACATTGTTTTTGTTGAATTTCAGAGGTTTTGGTAAATTGTTTGTCTATTTTCATTTATTTCAAAGTATTTTTATTTCTGTGTTGATTTCCTTGTTTACTCAAAAATCACTTAAAGAAAAGTCATTTAGTTTCCATGGATTTGTGAGGTTTTACAAGTGTCTCTTGGTATTAATTTCCATTTTTATTCTAATGTGGTCTCATATGATGCTTACAATAATTTCGTTTTTTGGAATTTATCAAAATTTGTTTTATGATGTAATGTGGTTCATCTAAGAATATGTTCCATGTGCCCATGAGAAGGTTGTATATTCAGTGACTGGATGAAGTATTTTGTAGATGTCTATTAGTTCCAATTGGTAAAGTGCTGAATTTTAGCTCAGAATTTGCTTGCTAGTTTTCCACCTTTTAAGTCTTCCCTTTGGTCCAAAAGTACTTGTTTTCTAAATTTGGGTGCTCCAATATTGGTTGCATATATATTTATGATAGTTAAGTCTTTTTTTGGGTTTGAAGGGTTGGTGTTCAAGCTCTGAATTTATTTTTTATTTTGCTTGGTCTAGTCTGTTGTTAAGACTTATGATTTGAAATTTCTGAAGTGAATTGTTCAGTTTTAGAAGTTCAATTTGGTTCTTTGTTAATATGGCCATGTCATCTTTCAATTGTTGTATCTTTTCCTGGCTTTCTTGCTTTAGATTCCCACTTTCTCTTGGAGCTCATTGCGTTTCTTTGTAATCTATATTCTGGATTCTATATCTGTCATTTCAGATATTCAATTCTGGTCAGAATACATTGCCAGGGAGCTGATGCAATCCTTTAGAGGTGTCATAACACTCTGACTTTGAGCATTCCTGGAGCTCTTGCACTGGTACCTCTTCATCTGAGGAAGTTGACATTTCTTATTTTGAATTTGCTATCGTTAGGATGGGATTTTGAGATTTTATTTTTTCTCCTATGTGTATAACTGTGGTGTATCTTGTATATGGTTGATTGACTTCATTTAGGGCCCACCTTCCCATTCTCTCTCTGACCCTTGGATGGCAAGAGCTGAGAGAGCAGTGGCATCAAGTAGAAGAGACGTACAGTGACATCTGGGAGGTGGGCTTTCAGAGGAGTACTGAACCACAGCTGCAGTGCTCAGTTGGAAGTGGGATGGCTGCACCAAACTGGGGGGAATTCTGTGGCAGCAGGCAAGCACCACCTGACAGGAAGCTACCGAAGTAGGCCTTGCACAATGTGCAGACTGCCCTTTCCTCTACACTGTGGCTGTTGCATCTGTTCTGGGGGCATGCCAAAGCACCTAATTTTCTTGTTTCCTCCCTGATCCACAGAAAGTCGGGTTTGAGGCAGTGGTGGTAGCAACTGGCATGTACTCAGCAGAAACCTCTGGAAGTTGGGCCTTCAGAGTACCACCAAACTGGAGCTGCAAGGTTCAGGGTATCTGCACTGTGCCTGGGTGCCTGTTGCCAAAGCAAATAAAATCTATGAAGGCTGAAATTGTGCAGTGTGCAGGCCACCCTCTCCTTCAGAGTGTGGCTGTAGGGTACAGTCTGGGGTTGCAAAAATTACCTTGCTGTTCTATTTTCTCCTTGGCCTGTGGGCATTATGGTTGAAGGCAGCAGTGGCAGAGGCTATAGGAGGTTCATCAGTGGTCTCTGGAAGCTGGTGACTTTTGGGAGTTGAACTGTAACTGAAGTGATCAGATGAGGGTGAGGCAGGTGTGGTAGAAGTCCCCCTCCAAAGTAGGCAAGCCCCATTTGGCAGAAGTTGAAGAAACAGGGATGCCATGTGATGTATTTTCCACCTTGTTCTTTCTGCTGTGGCTGCAGTACCTGTCCTGGGGGTGCACAAAATCACCCAACCTCCCTATTTGGCAGGGTGGCAAGAGCCAGTACCACTTCTCAGAGAAGAAAAGCTCATTGGATTCCATGTGGGCTCCAGCAGTGCCTTTGATCAGTCTAAGGGTGGTTCCCTGTGTCAGTCTAGAGACTGGGCAGAGGGGAAAGGGATTGAGGGGGCTCTTCTGTGACTAGGATTGTGGTCGAGGTGGGAACGACTGGAAGTTTTACACTCACTCATCTCTTTCCTATGTTAGGAAGCCTGTCTTGACTCTATGTGAGTCCCAGCTCAGCAAGCTGCCTGGCTTGGATCTCATCTCCTCTCCATGGTTGACATGGTTTCTCTAGTGAAGTTTAGTGTGCTTTCTCCAGAAAATTACTTTAAATATAAAAACTTATAGAATAAAAATAAGTGGATAGAAAATGATGTACCAAATTAATTATAATCTAAAAATGGGAGTAGCTGTATTAATTTTAGTAGCTATGTTAATTACAAACTTCAGAGCAAAAAAATGTTATCAGGAATAAAAAAGTGGAGTACATAATATAAGAGAGTCACTACATTTTAAGAAAACAAACACATCCTTAATGTGTATGTACCTTACAACAAAATGTCAAATGCACAAGAAATAAACCCTGATAGAAGAGCAAGGATAAATAGATAATTATAGTAAATTTAAAATCCTTTTATCAGAAATAGACATATCCCGAAGGTATAAAATTAATAAGGATATACTTGAACTTAACAGCACCATCAATCAACTGGATGTATTTGACATCTCTAGACTACTTCCAACAAAGGCAGAATACATATTCTCCACCTCACATTGAACATTCAGCAAGATAGACCACATTCTGAGCTATAAAACATGTCTTAACAAATTTAAAAGAATAGAAATCATACAATGTCTGCTCTCAGACCAAAATGAAATTACAGTAAAAATCAATAACCAAAAAAATAGCTGAAAAGTCCCCAAATGCTAGGAAATTAGAAAATACACTTTTAATAACAAATGGGACAAGGAAGAATTATCAAGCAAAATTCATGAATAATTTGCAATAAGTGAAAATAAAAATACCACTTACCAAAATGTGTGTAAGATGCAGTGAAATCATTGTTTAGGAGGAAGTATATAGCATTGAATATATATGTTAGAAAAAAGAAATGATCTACAATTCATTGTCTAAGTTTTCACTTTAGGAAACCAGAAGAACAAACTGAATCTAAAGTTAGCAGAAGAAAAGTTATGATAAAAATTAGAGCAGAAAACAAAATTGAAAATGGGAATTCAGTAAATAAAGTAAAAAAACTGACAGATAATTCATTGAAAAGATCAATAAAACTGATGAGCTTTAGTCAAGCAAACTATGAAAACAGAGAAGTACAAATACCAGAAACAAAATAGGGGTTCTCGTTACAGGTTCTACGGGCATTTGAAAGATAATAAAATAACATAATGGATACTTCTACACCTACAAATTTAATTATGTAGTTGAAATGAGCAAATTTTTTGAAAGCCACTCTGAACCAATATTTGGTAAAAAGAAGTACACAATCTGAATTAGCCTATATATTAAATATGTTGAATCAGTAATTAATAACTACTAAACACAGGCAGCACCAGACCCAGATATGATTACTGCTGAGATGTTCCAAATGTTTAAGGAAGAAATTGTATATAATTTCTATAATCTAATCCAGAAAACTGAAGCATAGAGAAGACTTATTAACTAACTGTGAGTTTGGCAATACTCTAATACCCAAACAAAGCAAAAACATTACAAGAAAAGAAAACCACAGACCAAAAACTCTTATACACAGATATGCAAAAATTTGCAACAAAAAAATTAGCAAATCTAATTCAACAATGTATACAAAAAAATTGTATACTATGACTAGGTAGGATTTATCACAAGTATTCAAGGCAGGTCCAACATTAGAAACCCAATTAATATCATTCATCACACCAAAAGAATAAAGAAGAAAAATAGCATAATCTTATCGACAGATGCATACAAAGCATTTAAAAAAATCCAACAGATATTCATGATAAAAACTCTCAGCAAACTAGGAATAAAAGGGAACTATCTCAACTTGATAAAAAACATTTACAAAAAACATACAGATAAAATCACAGTGCTGAGAATCTTAAAGCTTTTCCACTAAGATCAGGAGCAAGACTATACATGTCCCCTATCACCATTGATTTACAACATAATAGTGAACGTCATAGTTAACACAACAGACCAGAAAAGAAAATTAATGATTTGCAGATTAGGAAAGAAGAAATAAAACTGTCTTTGTTCACAAATGACATGATCATCTAGATAAAAATCCTAAGGAACTGAAAAGAATTCATAGAAGTAATAGTTATTACAGCAAGGCTTCAAGATTTAAGGTTAATATTTGATAAAATTCCATTGATATCCTATAAGCCAGCAATGAACAAATACAATTTGAAATTGAAAGCACATTACCATCTGTATTTGCATACAAAATATAAAGCACTTAGGTATAAATCTAACAAATTAGATACAAGATTGATATAAGAAAAACTATAAAACTTTGGAAAGGAATATTAAAAAGAACTAAATAATTAGAGAGATATTTATTTTTTATTTTTTTATTTTAAAGATATGGGGTAATATTCAGGATTAGGTATAAAAGTGGTCATCAAGCAGGTAAAGTTTGGGCCTCCCTTTTGTCCCAACATTGCCTGGTTTAAGATCAGGTACTCTTATTGATGTTTGTGTTCCCTCCTGCCCTGGCAGTATCCCACTACTGCCAATCCCTTTCTTATAGTATTATGGTCAATGTTCAGTGTTTGTTTATGATTGAGAACATGTGGGACTCTGTTCTTTGTTTCTGTGATAGATCACTGAGTATGATAGATGCTAATTCCATTCAAGTTGCTGCAAAGTCCATATGTTTGTCTTTCTTTGTGGATGAGTAATATTCCATTGTGTATATGTACCACAATTTTTTTTAATCCAGTCCAGTTTCAATGGGAAGCTTGGTAGGTTCCATGTTTTTGCTATTAGGAATAGTGCTGTAATAAACATGTGGGTGCAGGCATCTTTTTTGTAGAATGATTTGAGTTCTTCTGCATATATTCCCAGTAGGAGGATTGCTGGATTATATGGCAGGTCAATATCTAGTTCTTTTAGAATTTGCTACACTGTTTTCCAAAGAGATTGCCCTAGTTTGCATTTTCATCAGCTGTGTAGAAGCACTCCTTTTTCTTTGCATCCTTTCCAGCATCTGTTGCTTTTTGTTTTATTAATGATGGCCTTTCATACTGGAGTTAGGTGGTACCTCAATGTGGTTTGATTTGCATTTCTCTGATAATTAGTGAGGTTGAGCACTTTTTTATGTGCCTGTTGGCTGCCTGTATATCTTCTGTTGGGAAGTGTCTATTCAAGTCTCTTTTCCAATTTTTAATGAGGCTGTTTGTTTTTTTTTCCTCTTGCCACATTTGAGTTCCTAGTAGACCCTCTATGTTAGGTCTTTGTCAGATATACAATTGGCAAATATTTTTTCCCATTCTGTGGGATCTCTCTCTGCTCTCATGAAGGTTTCTTTCGTTTTGCAGAAGCTTTTCAATTTGATGAGGTCTCACTTGTCTATCTTATCTCTTATGGCATGGGAACTTGGAGTTTTCATCAAGAGTTGATTGCCAGTTCCAACTTTCATGAGGGTGTTTCCTGCATTTTCTAAGGTTCTTATACTTTGAGATTTTATATTTAGGTCTTTGATCTATTTAGAGTTGAGTTTTGTATATGGTGACAGTTAGGGATCCTGTTTCAATCTTCTGCATTTGGTCAGTCAGTTTTCCCAGCACCATTTACTGAATTAGGTTCCCCTCTCCCCAGTGATTATTGGTGGAGGCTTTGTCAAAGATAAGTTAGTTGAGAAATGTTTTGCTTCTGGAATCTCAATTCCATTCCATTGGTCCATATGGTTGTTCTTGTACTAATACCAGGGTGTTTTGATTATTGCAGCCTTATAGTAAAGTTTAAAGTCTGAAAGTGTGATACCTCCTGTGTTATTTCTTTTGCTGAGGAATTTTTCAGCTATTCATGGTAATTCATGTTTCCATATGAATTTCTGTGTTGTCATTTCCAGGTCTGAGAAGTATGATGTTGGTAATTTAATGATTATTTCTTTGAATCTGTAGATTGCCTTCAGTAGGATGGACAATATACCAATATTAATTCTTCCTATCCATTAGCATGCAATATTTTTGCATTTGATGGTGTCTTCTTGGATTTCTTTGGGCAGTGTTTTGTAGTTTTTATTGTAAAGTTCTTTCTCTTCTATGGTTAGAAAGATGTTGAGGTGTTTCCTTTTTTGTGGCTATTGTGAATGAGATTGTGCTTTTTATTTGGTTCTCTGCTACTTGTTGTTGGTATATAAGAATGCAACTGTCTTTTGCACACTTATTTTATACCCCAAGGCTTTGCCAAAGTCCTTTTTCAGTGAAAGCAGGTTTTGTCAGATTATCTTGGGTTTTTGAGGTATAGGATCATATCATCAGCAAAGAGAGATAAGTTAACATCCTCGTTTCCTATTTGGATATCCCTGATTTCCTACTCTCATCTAATTTCTCTAGCCAGGATTTCCAACACAATGTTGAATAAGAGGGATGAGAGTGCATAGTTTTGTCTTGTTCTGGTTCAGGGGAAATAATTCCAGCTTCTGTCCATTCAGCAATATGCTGACTGTGGGCTTACCGTAGAGGGCACTTACTATTTTGAGGTATGTTCCTTCTATGCCTTGGTGTTTGAGGGTTTTTATCAGGAAGAGATGCTGTATTTTATCAAAAGCTTTTTCTGCATCTTATGCCATAATTATGTGATTGTTGTTTTCATATCTGTTGATGTATTTACTTACATTTAGGTCATGCAGATGTTGAACCAACCCTGCATACTGGGGATGAAGCTTACTTAACCATGGCAGAAAATTTTTGAGAAGTGTTATTGGAACCGATTTGCTAGAATCTTGTTGAGAATTTTTACATCCATGTTAACTAGGGATATTGACCTGTAATTCTCTTTTTTTGTTGTTGGTCTTGTACCTGGTTTGGGTATCAGTGTGATGTTAGTGTCACAAAATGATATGGAGAGAATTCCATTTTTCTCAATTACCTGGAATACTTTCAATAGGATTAGTAGCATCTCCTCCTTGTATGTTTTCTACAATTTCACTGGAAAGCTTTCTGGTCTTGGGCTTTTTTTTTTTTTTTGGTAGGTAGTTTTCTTACAATGGAGTCAATTTCCTGGGTCTTTATTGGTCTATTTAGTGTCTGGCTGTGTGATGTCAGAAAGCCCTCCGTTTCATTTAGGTTATCATGTTTGTTTCCATACAGGTGTGTATAGTCATCTCTGATAATCTTTTGTTTTTCTTCAGGGTCAGTTGTGATATGGTCTTTTGCATTTCTGATTTTGTCTACTTGGGCTTTTTTTCCCCTCTTTTTCTTGGTCATTCTGGCTGGGAGTCTATCAATTTTGTTTATTTTTTCAAAGAACCAGCTTTTTGTTTTGTTGATTTTTTTCTGATATTTTTGTCTTCTATGTCCTTTATTTGCACTTTTACTCTGTAGATCTGGGTTCTTCTGGTAAATTTAGGGTTTTGATGGTCTTATCTTATTATTATTCTTATAATAATTCCTTAGGTGATTTGTTGAGCTGTCAACTTATGATCTTTCCATTTTCTTGATGTGTGCTTGTAGAGATATATATTCATCTCTTAGAATTGCTTGCATGGCATCCCAGAGGTTTTGGTAGGATGTTTCTTCATTTTCATTTGTTTTGAGGAATCTTTTAATTTTTGATTTCTTTGTTGACCCAGTGGTCGTTCAACATCATGCTGTCTAATGTCCATGTATTTGTTGGTTTGGGGGGAATTTTGTTTGTGTTGATATTTATTTTTATTCCACTGTGGTCTGAGAAGGTGCATGGCAGTATTTCAATCTTATGGGGAATTTGTTTATGCTAGATTTATGGCCTAGGATGTTCCATGTGGTGGTGAGTAGAATGTATCTTCTGAGGTTATTGGGTGGAGTATTCTGTGGGTATCTATTAAGTCGATTTGATTGATCATCAAGTTGAGGTTCCAGATCTCTTTGCTGATTTTCTTTGTATCAATGATCTATCTAGGGTTGCTAGTGGGGTCTTTAGGTCTCCAGCTATAATGGTGTTAGAGTCAATTTTTTTTTAGTTAACTTAGTAGTTGCTTTATAATCGCTGTTGGTCCTGTGTTTGATGCATATATGTTTAGGATGGAGATTTCTTTTTGATGGATTGAACCTTTTGTCATTATGTAGTATCTTTCTGTAACTTTTTAAATTTTTGATAGCTTAAAGGTTGTTCTGTCTAATATTAAGATCATGACTCCTGCCTTATTTGTTATCCATCTGCTTGGAAACTCGTTTTTTTTTCTTTTTTTTCTTTTGAGTTGGAGTCTCACTTGGTCGCCCAGACTGGAGTGCAGTGGCCGCTCCCGGCCACCGCAACCTCAACCTGCTGGGCTTCGGTGATCCTTCCATCTCAGCCTTCCAAGTAGCCGGAATTACAGGCATGCATTACCACACCCAGCTGATTTTTTTATTTATTGTAGAGATGAGGTCTCGCTGCCCAGGTGAGTCTCGAACCCACGGGCTCAGACCATCCACTCACCTCAGCCTCCCAAAGGTGCAGGATTACAGACTGAGCCACCAAGCCCAACTTTTTTTTTCTTTATTTGAGTTGGAGTCTCACTCTGTCACCCAGGCTGGAGCACAGTAATATGCTCACATCCACTGCAGCCTCGATCTGCTACACTTATGTGATCCTTCCACCTCAGCCTTCCAAGTAGATGAAACCACAGGTGTGTACCACCATGCCCTGCTGGAGTCCAGCTCCAGGAGAGAGTCAAGGCTTGAAACGGGGGAATCGGGAAGTGACGAAAAAGAAAAGATGAAAACGACAGGAATCCTCTTCCTGGGGAGAGCTCAAGACTGCCAATTTTTATTCAATTCTTACAAGCTTTTATAGTTTTTTTACTGACCCCTCTACTCACAAAATGTATCCCATGTTACACATTAAATGTTTACATCATGTTTTTTCTTTTGTTTATGGGGAAGTTGACCTTTACAAGTTTCATTTTGCTCCTTCCTGCTACCGGTGGTGTAACAAAATACCAGCTGCCAATTTATCAGCCACATCCTGTGACCTCTAGGCCAACTGAATCTCTTCCCCTTGCTATTCTATTTCTTTTCCTTTACTAATCTATTTTCTTAATTCTACCCTTATATATACGTTTAGCAGCAGTATATTGACTTGTTTTTTTCTTTTATATAACCACCCTTATCTTACCCACTACGAATTCTTAATACTATTAATTTAAAAATTTAACTTTCTTAATTCTAATTGCCTTATCTATATTACTTGCTATTTTCTTATCACCTATTTTACATTTTATATTTACAAACAAAAGATGTTTAAATCTACACTTATATATAAAATTAACCTTACTTCTAATCCTAAATGCATTTAATTGTAAACCTACATTAAGTGTATATAATTTTAAGTTTTACCTTAAAACTTAATTATTTCCTATTCCTTATATTTAACTACTACCTACATCTATAATAAGCATTTATCTTTTAATTATAACTGCTATTTATTTAATTCTAATCCTTACTTTAATCTTAACCCTCTTTCTAATTAAACTATAATATTTCTTAAATCAAAAGCATGTCTGTGACTTGTTCTTCTTAAAAACACCTGTTTTTGGAGATACTCTGTCTCAGTTTCTCACTTCCTCATCAATCACAACTGTCAATGTTGTTACTTATAAAGGATATGAGGAAGTACTTGTTTTTCCTTTTTAGCTAAAGGTTTCAAAATTTGCATTCCCTTGTCCCTTCAGGGGGGAAATTTTTGCTGTTGAGTCTTTTTTACATTTCTATACATGGGTTTACTGCTAATTCCACATCCTTGCACATTCTAAGGGGCACCCTTTTTGCTACAATCTCACCTCCATTATGCCTGTGTATAATTTTTGCTGTCAAATGCCATCATCCATTTGCGCATCTATTATCTCAATTAAAGAGGGAACATTCTCAAGCCTATGCACGCAATCCTTCAAAGTTAGGGAAGGTCAGTCAACAGGATCCATGGGGCTTTGCCTCCGTTATGGCCGCATTTTACTGGGGCCTTGCTCCCAGCTGATATTTTTCCTATTTTCAGGTCCCTTTTACCTTACTTTTACTAGTGATTGCGGCTCCTGGCAATGCCCAGCTAATTTTCTTTATTTATTGTAGAGACGAGGTCATGCCAAGTTGCCCAGGATAGTATCAAACCTGTGCGCTCAGGTAATCCCCTCACCTCAGCTTCTCAAAGTGCTGGTATTAAAGGCATAAGCCACCATGTCTGACTTTGAAACTCATTTTCTATCTTCTAACTTTGAGTCTGTATGCATCCCTTGTGGTGAGATGAGTTTCCTGAATGTGGTAAATTATTGGGTCATGGTTTTTTATCCAATTTGCCATTCTGTGTCTTTTCAGTGGTGCATTTAGTCCATTCACATTCAGACTGATTATTGTAATTTAATTGTTTATCCTTGTCAGGCGGTTTTTTTAAACATTTTAAAAATATTTTTTGTATTAGCTTTTTGGTTGTGTGTGTGTGTGCTTTCAAGTTCGTAGTCATGATGTATTCTCTTTGATTCTGTTTTATACTATTCTCTTGTGAAGTGTGTGATCATTCTTTTTTTTCATTCGTCTGTGTTTAATATGTTTTTAAGCATCTCATATAGAGCTGGTCTGGAAGTTGCATAATCTCTTAGGGATTTAATGTCTAGGGAGGATTTTAATTCTCCATTACTGATGAAGCTTAGCTTGGCTGAATAGGAAATTCTTGGTTGAAATTGTTTATTTTTGAGGAGTTTGAATATTGGATTCCAGTTCTTCTAGCTTGTAGTGTTTCTGCCAATAGATCTGCTGCTATTCTAATTGGTTTTCCCCAGTAGGTAGTCTGACCCTTCTCTCTTGCTCCCATAGGACATTTATTTTTGTGCCTACTTTGTCTAGGTGAATTACTTTGTATCTAGGGGTTAGTCTTCTCATTTGGTGTCTTGCTGTGGTTCTCTTTATTTCTTGTATTTGAATGGTCACATCTCTGGTGAGATGGGGAAAGGTTTCTTGAATAACCTGGAACACATGCTCCAAGGTATCCTCCATTTCCCTTTCTTCTTCTGGGATGCCAATCAGGTGCAAGTTCAGCCTTTTGATATAATCGCATATCTCTTGGAAGCTATGCTCTTTGTTCTGAGTTCTGTTTCTATTATTTTACAGATCAGGTTAATTCCATGTTTTAGTCTTCAAATTGTGAGGTACTTTCTTCTGTTTAATTTTGCTTTCCATGCTTGTCATCTTGTTATTTCACTCCTGGATGAAATAATTTATGGCCAAAATCTCTGTTTCAAGTTCTTTCAGTGTTGCATCTTCTCTTTCTTGAGTCTTATTCACTCTTTACATTCATTCCTTAATTCCTGTAGTATTCTGGGGCCAGTTGTTAGCAAGTTCCATTCTTTGGGCTCTGAGGTCTGATTTTTCAGCCATTTTTTCTTTTTTACACTGGTAATTACCTGTGCTCTTCTGTTACTATTTTTCTTATTTGTGACAGATCTCTTTCTATTTGCTTTAGTTTCATTATTTAGTGGCAGTGAGAGAGGCTTTTATTTCTGATGTTTGCTTGGCACTTTATTCTTTCCTTAATCAAGGCTCTGAATTTATTCTATTTTGAAACATGGCTCTGTGTGGGAAGCTTTTTAGTCTCTTGTAGGTTTGAGAGTTGAATAAGGTGGAGGATGGGGAACTAGAATTCAGAAACTACTTGCAAATCACAATGTTCACTGATTGTGATATGTGTTTCCTGAGACATACTGCACAACATCAATCTATATGATGATACAGTGGGTACACATATGTACCCCCTGAGTCCAAGATACAGTAACAGCAATGAGGAGAACAGAGAAAAGTAGAATAAAATAATGCATTTTAGCCAGGCTCAGTAGCTCAGCCTGTAATCCTGCGCTTTGGGAAGCTGAGGTGAGTGGATTGCCTGAGCCCGTGGGTTTGAGACCTGCCTAGGCAACTTGGCGAGACCTCATCTCTACAATACATCAAAAGAAAAATTAGCCGAGCGTGGTAGCATGCACCTGTAGTTCCAGCTACATGGAAGGCTGAGGTGGAAGGTTCACCAGAGCCCAGCAAGTTGAGGCTGTGATGGCCGGGAGCATGCCACTGCACTCCATTCTGGGTGACAGAGTGAGACTCCAACTCAAAAATAATAATAATAATACATTTTATTCTGCATTTTATTAAAAAACAACAAAAACACACAGAACAACAAGAGCATAAACCAAAACAAAAAACAAATAAACACACCCATACACAACCCCCCACACACACCAAACTGTAATAATAGCAAAGCAAAACAAGACAAAAAACAAAAATAATAACAGAAAACAGGAAAACCAGACACACACACACACACACACACACACACCCAACTCAAAATGAAAGAAGAAAAAGAAAAAAGAAAAGAAAAAAAGAATTCAAGTCAAACTTTTACACATCTTCACACACATTAAACTAAAAAAGAGAATAGCAAAAAAGCAAAAACAAAAAAAACTGAAAGATGAGCGCTCAGTCCTTTATACACACATAAACAGAAAACAAAAAATGAAAGAAGAAAAGAAAGAAAAAAGAAAAGGAGGTAGAGAGGGATGCAGATCGAGCCCTTATACACACATTCATGCACAAAGGAAAAATATTTAAAAATTAAAAAACAAACAAACCAAAAAAATCCTGTCCTTTTATAGTAGGTTCTGTAATTGTTCCTTTTAGGTCCTCTTTTGCTGTCTCCTGCAGAACTTTGGCCTCATTCACAATCTTCCCAGTACCTGACCCAAGGAAGGAGGAGGGGCAGCAAAGATGTGTGGGGCTTCAGTCCTCCCCTCCCACTCTAGTATGGTCAGGGAGATTCCCCTCTAATGGGGAGGTGAATGATTATCTCTTCCTCATTTACTGGTAGGAGGCATCCCAGTCAGTCTTATCCTTGTGTAGAGTCCTCCTATTGGGGCTGAGGTCCAGGCTTCACCTGGGCTTGTCCCTCTCAGTCTTGCCCCAGCTATGTGGAACTGGTGGCCAGAGAATTGTTGGGGATGAGGAGGTTAGGTCAGCCCCAGATTCACCACTGATCCTTTTGGAGATCTCCCACATCCTTTTCTGGCCACATCCTTTGTCTCATGCCTGAATCAGAGTAGGGGGTCAGGAGCCTGAGACTCAACACTCATCCTGTCCCTTCAGGGATTGTATTTTCAGTATATTCCCTCTGGGTCACAATCCACTCCTAAGTAGTTAATTCATTGGTAACAGATATCAGGTTGGGTCTGTCTCTCTGTGGTGAGCAAGCCAGACCACTTTCTTGCCCAATTTTTAGGACTGTGACAGGGTGTCTCTTTCATCTTCTCCAGAGGGGCTCTGCCTCCGGGCTCTCTCACTGTGCTCCCTCTGTAGTCTTTGCTGCCAGTGTCACTGCAGTGGTGAAGCAGAGCCTGTAGCTGAGAGTCTCTCTGGGCACTTTCTCCCTGAAAACGGCTTTGTTGATTTAAAAAAAAATGTCATTTAACTTTTGCACCCTGGGTAGTGCTCAGGACCAATCAGAGCAGCTGCATCACCAGCTGATTCACCAGGAGAGCCCTGGCCATATGTTCCTGAGTCTCTACTTAGTGAGCTACTCACACACCCACTTACTCGCTGATAAGTATACAAAATTTTCCATACACTCACTCACTCACTCACTCATGCTGGGACTTGCTTAGTCTGTTGACTCTGCCAGTATCTCTTCCAAAAGCCTTGGGAAATATTTCTTGTTTATGGATAGAAAAACTCAGTACTGTCAAAATGTCAGTTCTTTCCATACTGATTGATACATTTAATGCAATCTCAATCAGAACCTCAGCAAAATTTTTTGTGATTATCAATAAACTTATCCTAAAGTTTAAAAAAAGAAACAAAAGATTCAGAATAGTCAACAAAATATTAAAATATGCTCATCATTACATGTCATTAGAGAATTTCATATTGAAATAACAGTGAGTTAACACTACAAACCTATGAGAATGTCTAAGATCCAGAATACTAACTGCACCAATTATTAGTGTGGATATAGCAACAGAAACTCTCATTCATTGCTGATGGGAATGCAAAAAGATAGCATTTTTGAGGACAGTTTGGCAGTTTCTAACAAAATGAAAAATCTCACCATATGATACAGCAACCATTCCTCTGGATATTTGTCCAAAGAAATTGAAAACTTATGTCCTCACAAAATTTTTATATGGGGTTTTATAACAGCTTTATAACTGCCCAAAATTGAAATCATCCAAGTTGTCCTCCAGTAGACAAATGAATAAATAAGCTGTGGTACATCCAGTCAATGACTTATAATTCAGCCCTAAAACATCATGAGCTATTAAGTTATGAAAAGATATGGAGGAAACTTAAGTCCATATAAATAAGTGAAAAAAGCCAGTCTTAAAAGGTCACATTGCTTTATGATCCCTTATGACATTAAAGAAACAGCAGAATTATGGAGACAGTAAAAAGATCAATGGTTGCCAGATGTTAGGGAGGCAGAGAAAAATACACAGAGCACAGAAAATTTTTAAGGCAGTGAAGCTATTCTACATGACACTACAATGGTGGATATATGTCATTATACATTTACACATACAACAAAAAATGAATCTTAATGTCAATTATGAACTTTAGGTGATAATTAAGTGTCAACATAGATTCATAATTGCAACAAATGTACCACTCTGGCAAGAGATGGTGACAGTTGGGGAGGTTGTATATGGTGGGTAACAGAGAACAGTGTACAAAAGAATTCTCTGTTCTTTCTGCTCAATTTTGTTGCAAACTTAAAGCTGCTCTAAAAAATAAAATTCATTAGTTGAAAAAGATAATGGAGTATTAAAAAAAGTAATTTCACAAGGTATTTTTAAGTGCATCAGAAACATAAAAGAAAATGTTTATAAAGATATATGAAATACCCTAGGGAGTGGTTGGGAACACAGTGACTATTTCAGAACAGACTCTGAAGCCAAACTCCCTATCAGTTCTACTACTTTCTAGTTGCATGAATTTAAACAAATTATTTATCCTATTGGTGCCTCAATCTTTTATTTATATAAAATGAAAATAATAACTGTGCCTAATCACATAAATTTATTAGAAGAATTAAGTGAGCTAATACATTTAAAGTGCTTAGAACAAATATGGGATTGTGTAAACATTAAAATAAGATGAAAGATTTATACAATCTGAAAAGAAACCAGAGCAGCCACTGGTTACTGTCAGTGGAAGAAAGAAGTGGGGGCACATAAAAACACAAAGCGTATCTGGTCCTAAACCAGGGGAAGTAAAGGACAGCTGGAGGGCCAAACTGCATGTGTACGCAATCTACTTGTGTAGTTAACCCTTACTTGTACCCTACATCTCTGTAATAAAATTTAAAAATAAATAAATACTAATATTTTACATAAATATTCAAGCACGTTTTGCATATGCATAAATGATTGCAAAATTTGAAAAAAAAACTTACAAAAATTTTCAGAAAATATATATTTTTTAATAAAAGTATGTCTGTCTGTAAGCAACCATTCTGGGAGTTGGGGCAAGATGGTGATGGAACTGGTTGGTGTGTGAGAGTCTCTGCAAAGTGAGTGACCATAAAGACTGTCTACACGAGTGAGTATGTCCTGGTGGATGAGTGAAAGTCTGTCTGAGGGAAGACTCAGGCTCAAGTGTCCAGAGCTCTACTCTGGAGGTGACTGCAACCCACCACTTCCTTGAGATTGGATCCCCTGGTATACAGGATTGTCATTCTTGGAGATCACTTGAGAGGAGGCAGCAGAGAACGCTGCTCCACATCATCTGGTCCACACCATTACCTGTGGCAACAAGCCAAGCACTAGCAGCAGGAACCATGGAGAAGGCCCAGCGAGGAAATTTGAAATTGAGCCCTGCTGCCAACGAGGAGATGCCGATTGCTGCCATTTTCTCTGTTCTGTCCAGACTCCAACCTGAGACCCAGAGGCTATCTACATACCACACTGGAATTGACCATTGGACTCAGAGAGACAGACGCATGCCCCTACCCACACTGGAACAAACACAGACATCTGTGAACTGAGTTAGAGACTTGACAACAGCAGACAAAATGGGTGAGTCTGGATCTGATTCATCCTTCTCCCACATCAGTCCATGGGATGACTGACCCACACTAAAAGCAACCCTATCAGCCTGCTCTGAGAGTGGAAGGGACAGGATGGAGACCAAAGCTGCTCCCTAACATGGCAACAACCAAAAGAGGTGGCAGCAAAAATCAGTGGAAGTGCTTGGGAAAAAATCTGAAGTTCCAGAATCAGCTATAGAGCAAGTTTTTGTTTGTTTGTTTGTTTGTTTCTCTCTGTCTCATTCTGTTTTTGTTTACATTTTCATACTTGGTTTCTGTTATTTTATGGTTTTTTTTAGATTTTCTATTTGTTTATGGGTATTTTTGAGAGTGAGTTATCAACAGGAGTTTTTTATGTGTTTGATCATATGATTGTATGTTTTGGGGATTTTTTTTCTTTCTGTCTTTGTTTGCTTCTTTATTTATTCATCAGTTGGTGCACCTGTCTGTTTTCCCTCTTCTTCTTTCTCTTCACCTTCCTTTTGTCTCTCTCCTTTCTTTTTCCATTCTTTTCCTTTTCTTATGTGAAAACATACACCCCACCACTGCATGGACAGATGGCAACACAGTGGAAAGTAGGTTCCAGGAATCCCACACACATGTCTGTGGATACTGCGATCTACAGATAGCTTTTGAACCACAGCTCCCTCCTTAATCACATTTCAAAACTGCAAAGAGCACATCCCTCCAACCCAAGCAAGGCTTCAAAATGGAAGAAATTCAGAAGATCTACATAAGGAAGAATAGGGGATTGAGCAAACAGAAGCAAACAGAATTAGAGAAGGGGAAAATGGGGAGGAATACCTTCACAAATGAAGAAAAACCAAAGGAAGAATACAGGACTCATACAGACCCTGGGAAGACAACAACTGAGAATACAGACATTGAAACTCAAACAATGAAGAGCCCCCAGAATGACTGGTCTTAAACCACAAAACCCAGATATCAAGATAGTAATAGAGAGAATGAATATACATGATGGGAGACAAGAGGAAAGAATGGAATAGTTGATAAATGAGATTACAGGAATAAAGAATACAGTGAATAAAATAAATTAAAAACTGATAAGCATGGATAGCAGGATTAACCAAGCAGAAGAAAGAATCTCAGAGCTTGAAATCCAAAATATAGAACTAACTCAAACTGTTAAAAACATAGAAAAGAAGTTTTAAAAAATGGAACAAAGCCTACAAGACAAGAGGGATTATACCAGAGGCCAAACCTAAGATTAATTGGAATCTCTGAGGCAGATAGAGAGACAGAGACCACCCTAGAGCAAACTTTCCATGAAATTATACAAGGAAACTTCCTTTATCTCATTAGAGATGTGACCAAAACAAGAGATTCAGAGAATCCCTGCAAGTCAGCAAATGAGAAGAAAAACTCCTAGACACATAGTAATTCACCTACAAAAAGTAGGTATAAGTGAAAAAATCCCAAAAGCACCAAGAGAGAAAGGTCAGACTACCTTCCCGGGGAAGACCAATTAGAATAGCAGCAGACTTATCCACAGAAACACTTCAGGCTAGGAGAGATTGGAGTCCAATCTTCAAAGTTATCAAAGACAAACAATTTCAGCCAAGAATTACATACTCAGAAAAGCTAAGTTTCACCAGTGATGGAGAATTAAAATCCTTCCCAGACATTCATACTCTAAGACTATACACTATCTCCAGATCAGCTCTACAAGAAACATTTAAGGCAGTATTAAACACAGAAGAAAGAAAAATAAAAAAAAACACATCCTTTACATTAATGCAGAAAAAAGATTGTAAACACATATAAATCATCCCAGAAATCAAAAGAAAGCCAAGAGGCAAACCAACTACAACAACAACATGCTCTGTAAGAACCTCATGACAGGAATAAACTCTCACATCTCAATAATAAACCTTAATGTGAATGGACTAAGTGCACGACTGAAAAGACATAGAATAAAAAATTGGATAAAAAATCATGATGCAACAATTTACTGTCTTCAGGAGACTCATCTCACCAGAAAGGACACTCACAGACTCAAAGTAACAAGATTGAAAACAAATGTTCAGATGAAGAGAAAACAAATGAAAGCAGAAGTTGAAATTGTAATATCAGACAAGACACCTTTAACAATAAAAAATTTTAAAAGATACAGAAGGTCACTCTATAGTGATAAAAGTTTCAATTCATCAACAAGAAATATCCATCTTTAACATATATGCACCCAACATAGGAGCACCAACTTTCATACAGCAGCTTTTCAGTAAGCTTAAAAAGGTATTGACTGTAATATTACCATAACTGGGGACTTAAATATCCCACTAACAATCCTTGACAGATTATGAAGATAAAAAATCAACAAGGAGATTCAGACGATCAACTGGACTTAATAAATATCTACAGAACACTTCACCCAACAACCACGGAATACACATTCTACTCATCACTGCATGGAATGTACTTTATGATAGACCACATCCTCTGCCACAAATCAAGCAGAAACAATTTTCATAAATATGAAATATTGCCATTCAACTTCTCAGACCACAGTGGAATAAAAATAAATAACAACAACAAGAAAGTTTTCCCCAAACCCACAAAGATATGGACACTAAACAGCATGATACCAAACAATTCCTGGATCAACATGGAAATCAAAACAGAAATTAAAAGATTCCTGGAAAAAAGTGAAAGCAAAAAAAATCTTGCAAAAAGCTCAGGAATGCCATGAAATCAGTACTAAAGGGAATTCCTATCGTTATGAAAACACATGAAGAAAATGAAATGATCACAAGTTAAAAGACTAAAAAATCACCTAAGGAAGCTGGAAAAGCAAGACCACCAATACCCTAACTTCAGCAGAAAAATCTGGATCACCAAAATAAAAGCCCATATATGGGGCAGAAAAAGACAAAAATATAATAGAAAAATATCCATGAAACTAAAAGCCATCTTTGAGAAGATAAAGAAGATTGATGGACCCCTAGCCAGACTGAAAAAGAAAAACAGAAAAAAAAGTCCAAATAAACTCAGAAATTCAAAGGAACAAGTCACAAGTGACCACAAAGAAATGCAAAAGATCATGAGATTACTATATATACTTGCATGGAGACAAACTTGAAGATCAAAATGAAATGGAGGACTTTCTGACATCACATAACCTCCCTAGGTTGAAACAAGAAGAAATTGAGACCCTAAATAGATTAATAACAAGCCAGGAAATTGACTATAACATAAGAAAACTATCTACAACAAAGCTTCCTGGACCAGATGGCTTTCTAGCAGAATTCTACAAAACATACAAGGAGGAGCTGAAACCAATCCTACTGAAAGTATTCCAGGCAATCAAGAAAGATGGAACTCTCCCAAAATCATTTATGAAGCTAACCTCACATTGCTACTTAAACCAGGTAAAGATCCAACAAAGAAAGAGAACTAAGGCCAAACCCTTGATGAACGTAGATGCTAAAATTCTCAACAAGATTCTAGCAAACTGGATCCAATAAAACATCTCAAAAATCATACACCATGATGAAGTAGGCTTCATCCCCAGGATGCAGAATTGTTTCAACATCCACAAGGCTACAAACTTAATTAAGTCCATCAACAGATATAAAAACAAGAACCACGTGATTATATCATTAGACATGGAAAAAGCTTTTGATAAAATCCAACACCACTTCTTGTTAAAAACCCTTGAACATCTAGGCATAGATGGAACATATCTCAAAATAGTAAGAACCATCTATGAGAAACCCATAACCAACATAATGCTAATCAGGCAGAAATTGGAACCGTTTCCCCTGAAAACTGGAACAAGAAAAGTCTTCCCACTCTCACCCCTCCTGTTAAACATAGTGCTGGAAGTCCTAGCTAGAGCAATCATACAAGAGAAAGAAATCCGGGGAATCCCAATGGAAAAAAAGGAAGTTAAGTTATCCCTCTTTGCAGATGACATGATCCTATACATCAAAAACCCAAAAGAATCTGTCAAAAACCTCCTCGCACTGATAAAGGACTTTGGCAAAATCTCAAGGCATAAAACAAATGTGCAAAAGTCAGTAGCATCCCTATACACCAACAATAAACAAACAGAAACCCAAATAAAAAGCACAATCCCATTCACAATAGCCACCAAAAAAATGAAATACCTTGGTATCTTTCTAACCAGAAAATTGAGAGATCTTTACAACTAAAACTAAAAAACACTGCTCAAAGAAATCAACGTTGACACAAGCAAATGGAAAAATATTCCATGCTCATGGATTGGAAGAATCAACATGTTCTCATAAGCAGACGTTGAAAGATTATCATAATACTATAAGGAAGGGATTGCCAGTAGTGGGAAACTGCTGAGGGGGGACACACTTCATCACTAAGGGTACCTGCATAATGACTATTTGCATACCTAAGCCTGAATTGTACCCCACATCTTTAAAATTTTAAAAATAAACAAAAAAAGACAAAAAACAACAATCTTTCTGAATTGTATTTAAACTCACAATATACCATCTTACCTTTTGCCATAACATATGTTTTACCAATTCTCCACCTGTCACACTCTAGTATATCAAAATTCCTTGTCCTTAAAAAACATTAATTTTAATCTCTTTTTTGGATATGTTATAAATTTGCAGTTATTTTGTTTATCATTTTCTGTTATGTATTACTCTTCTGAATTTTCATGCAGAAGTCTATAAGGATGAGAGAACGTTCATCTATTAAACATGTTTTAGGGCCATTTAAAAAAACCGAACATACATGCAAGCTCAAATAAAGTTTAAGGTTTTTAAAGTCAGGACTCAAAAATTCAAATTAAATGTAAAATGCTTGTGTGTGAATAGAAGAGAAGAAAATGATAAAATTCAGGTGAAAATGGCTTATATTAAAATAATTCATACATTTGACAAATATTTGAGTGATTATTTCATGTGAAATATCCATTCAATAAAGAATAAATATATGAATGAAAATGAAGGAGAACATTTATCTATTACATATTCTGGAAAAATAATTAAAGCATGCTAAACAAACCAAAGAATTTTAAGCAAAAAAGCAAGCAATATTCTCTCAGATGACAAAATTTTGAAAATGTCTTCACAACTTCCAATTTTCATTAGGATAAAATGGAAAAAAAATGTCAAAATTAAGTCAACTTGAATTTGTGCAGTATTTTTGCCAAAGCAAATCTGATCAAGCAGAGATTGAGAAAACATACAGTTTTCAAGTGTAGTAAGCAAGGTTCTATCTTTAACTGAGCAACTAATGTAAAGAGATCTGTCTGGTTCCAACGTTCTTCCTTCTCTCCTCTTATTTCTTCACTTTGATTTTTGAACTGTTTGCCTGAACATGCACAAAGTTCTTGGCATGAAACTCAGCAAGAAATTGCAATTTTTACAGATTACAGAAATGATATGCTCACTACCCTGGATGCTGACTATACCAGGAAGGAGCTTCTCATCCAGATGTTAGCTCATATAAAAATGGCTCACATAACACAACTAGTTTTTTGGGACTCTTAGTTTCGGCTCCTTTGAATCATAGGTAAGTTTTATTCTAATTTGTTGCTAAAGGATTTTCTATATGGGAAACTTTTCCTAATTTGCTTAAAAAACAAAAATCTTTATACTAAAGGTTTTGTGTGGGAAATTAACAGAAAATTAGAAATAAGAAAAAATAGAAACTTGTAATTATTAACTAAGATTTGAAAGAGAAGAAACAGAGTGATAGAGGGATTAAGGGACTGACAAGATTGTGAACAATTTAACTTATGTTAACAGGACATGTATTTTTTGCAGAATTTTTAGGTAAACAACATGACGATAGAGAAAACATGTAGAGCAATATTTCTATTAACAAAGCACTTAACAGTGTTGTCAGAAGGTAAGTGAATAATCAATAAAGATGCTAAATTATATATATTCATAATACAAAGTGTTCAATGTAGGTTACATGTGATTTGCAGGATCAAGACAGGAACAGTCCAATATTGATTTTGAAATTAAGTAAAGCTTTATGGAAAGTTTACATTAAATTAGTTTCTGTTTGAGTTTCACATGCTGACCCATAATGTGAAAATAACATCAAGGAAATTAGTTTACATTTTTCAGCAAATAAAACACATATGCCAATAAAAAGACTTATTTACGAGAGTGACAATTAAGTTCATGAACTTGCCACTGTGCACTTATGTTGGTAGCACTGTACAAACAACTCAGTAAAGTTTGATAACCTTGGTATACCAGTGTCTCATGGCTGTGTTTGTGTTGACATGTGGCAGTGTCTTGCTGATTGATAGTCATTATTGTTGTTTCATGATTTTGTGTGCCATTGAAGCTTGAATTAGAGCAATGACCGGGACATTTAATTTCTTGTTAAACTTGGCAAAAGTAGAAGTGAAATCAGGGACATGTTAGTCCAAGTTCATGGTGATAATGCCATGAAGAAAACAGCAGTGTACACATAAATTAAATATTTTTCTGAGGGGAGAGAAAGCATCACTGATGAAGAGAGATCAAGACAGCTAGTAATGAGCAGAACTGATGCAAATATTGAAAAAAATTCATCAAATTGTGCATCAAGATTATGACTTACTGTGAGAAGCATAGAAGAACAAATAAACACCAATAGAGAAAATATTAGCTGAAAATTTTGGCATGAGAAAGGTGTGTGCTAACATGCACCCAAGGGAGCTCTTGCATCACAACAATGTGTAAGCTCACACAACCTTGTCTGTGAGGGAGCTTTTAGCCATAAACAAATAACTGTATTGGAATACACTCTCTACTCACCTGATCTTGCCCAAAATGACTTTTTCCTTTACCCAAAGATAAAGGAAATGTTGAAAGAAAGACATTTTGAAGACATTCAGGACATCGAGTATAATATGAGTATAATATGACAACAGCTCTGATAGCCATTCCAGAAAAAGAGTTCCAAAATTGTTTTGACAGGTAGACTAGACACTGGTGTCAGCGCATGGGTTCCTAAGGGGAGTATTTTGAAGGTGATCATAGTGCTATTCAGCAATTAGGTAGGTAGCACTTTTTCTAGAATAATTCCATGAACTTAATTGTCACTACATATAAAATCATTGTAAGCTTCTCCTAGTGA
Organism: Cephalopachus bancanus; assembly: GCA_027257055.1. NCBI lineage: Eukaryota > Metazoa > Chordata > Mammalia > Primates > Tarsiidae > Cephalopachus > Cephalopachus bancanus. The sequence continues at coordinate 18,598 of JAPVLO010001273.1, read as the reverse complement.
AACTGTCCTACAAAAATAGAACAAATTGCACATTATTATGACTGGCAATAATTTTGATGGCAAGAAAAAATAATCAAGTCACTTCCAACCTCCTTTAATCCCTCTACACCTGTCCTCCATCTCACATTCAAAATAAATTTGCAGTTCTTATGAGCAGAACGGGTGTTGTTTCATTAACATCCGTGGCACAACACCATAAATCATACCTCTATTTTAATGTAGCATTACCTTAAAGAAAATAATCTAATAATTACATTCACTGGAAATAAAATTTTGTCAAATATTTTATTCAGCAATGAAAATGGGTTTGTCAACTTTTCACCATCAGTCATCCATAGAGCAAAATGCAGCAAGAGGACATTCAGATCAAAAAAAAAAAAAAAAAAAGTGGCCAGAGTTTCTCTACTGAAAAAAATTTAAAGTTATTTTTTGCTATTTCTTTTAAAATCTGTTTTTGAATATTTACCTTCAGTAGCAATTTATGCTCAACTACTACTATTCATTTTTCTTTCTGTATTAAGAGAAATGAGATGTGCTCATGACTACATGCATATATATAAATGATAATTATATCCATTAACTTGCATCAACAGCAAGATATGCTTACTGTAACAAAAGAAAGACAACGGTTATTTTTGAGGAATTAATTGCATAATGAACTCACATTATGCTAAGACAACTTTTGAGCACCATGTTTAAAATAAGTTGTAATGAGACCATTTTTTGTTTGTTTGGGTTTACCTCCCTAGTTTTAAAATAGAAGCGAAAAAATCAACAGCACAACACAAATTTCTCAGTGTTCAAATGAAACTAGAGGATGAATTCACACAGGACTCAAATATTATCTAACCAACAACATTGACATGAACAGATACTACACATTTACATTTTTTACAGTTAATAATCTAACCAAATATATGCATTACCTAACACAAGGTTTTGTATAAATAGTACAGGTTTCCTTAGATTTATCAGAAGGACTGATTTTGTGTTAAGAAGTTTCAAACTCATTCGATATATATTTTAACTATTATTTCTGAGTTTTCAATGACAAGATTTCTTATTTATTTATTTTTTATTATGAAGTTGTGGGGTACAGTTAAGGGTTAGGTATACAATTACATTTCATTCAGGCACCCTGTTGATATGGGGTGTTTCCCCGTTCCCAGACAGATATTTGCTACGTTAATCCCATCTCCCTCCCACCACCATAGTTTCCCAGTACTGTCAGTCATTTTTGTATAGTATTGCATTGGATATTTAAGGTCCATTATATGAGTGAGAACATGTGATACTCGGATCTTTGTTTCTGTGAGAGGTCACTCAGTATTATAGACTCTAGTTTCATCCAGGTTGCTGCGAAATTCATGATTTTGTTCTTTTTTATGGCTGCGTAGTATTCCATCGTGTATATGTACCACATTTTTTTAATCCAGTCCTCTTTTGATGGGCAGCATGGCTGTTTCCAGGTTCTTGCTATTGTGAACAATGCTGCGATAAACATGCGTGTGCAGGTATCTTTTTTATAGAGTGATTTGTGTTCTTCAGGATATATTCCCAGTAGGGGGATTGTGGAGTCATATGGGAGGTTGGTATTTAGAGCTTTTAGGAATCGCCACACTGCTTTCCACAGAGGTTGCACTAGTTTACACTCCCACCAACAGTGTAGAAGTGCTCCCATTTCACCACACCCTCTCCAGCAGCTGTTATTTTTTGACTTGTTGATAATTGCCATTCTGACTGGGGTTAGGTGGTATCTCAGTGTGGTTTTGATTTGCATCTCCCTGATGATTAGTGAGGTTGAACATTTCTTCATGTGTTTGTTGGCTGCTCAGATGTCTTCCTTTGTGAAGTATCTGTTCATACCTTTTGCCCATTTTATAATGCGGTTGTTTGTTTTTTTTCTTTTCAGCACGTTTGATTCCTTGTAGATCCAGGATGTTAAGCCTTTGTCAGAACTGGTGTTGGCAAATATTTTTCCCAGTCTGTAGGCTGTCTCCCTGCTCTCTTGATGGTTTCTTTGGCTTTGAAGAAGTTTGTCAGTTTAATAAGGTCCCACTTGTCTATCTTCTCTCTTATGAGCTGTGGGTTTTGGATTTTGTTCAGGAATTGGATGCCAGTTCCGATTTCCAAGAGGGTATTTCCTTCATTTTCTAAGGTTCTTATGGTTTGAGGTTTTACACTTAGGTCTCTGATCCATTTGGAATTAACCTTTGTGCATGGGGATAGATAGGGGTCCTGTTTCAATCTTCTGCATGTGGTCAGCCAGTTTTCCCAGCACCATTTACTGAATAGATTCTCCTCTCCCCAGTGGTAGGTGGTGGGGGCTTTGCACAAGATGAGTTTGTTGAGAAATTGAGGTTTTGCTTCTGGAATCTCAATTCTATTCCATTGGTCTATATGCCTGTACCTGTACCAATACCAAGCTGTTTTGATGATTGGAGCTTTATAGTAAAGTTTGAAGTCTCGTAATGTGATACCACCTGCTTTGTTTTTTTGCTGAGGATTGTTCTAGCTATTCTTGGTTGTTTGCATTTCCGTATGAATTCCTGTGTTGTTTTTTTTCTAGGTCTGAGAAGAATTTTTCTGGTAATTTGATGGGTATTGCATTGAATTTGTAGATTGCTTTAGGTAAGATGGACATCTTCACAATGTTGATTCTTCTGATCCATGAGTATGGGATATTTTTTCACTTGTTTGTGTCAACTTTGATTTCTTTGAGCAGTGTTTTGTAGTTTTCCTTGTAAAGGTCTTTCACATCTCTGGTTAGGAATATGCCAAGGTATTTCTTTTTTTGGTGGCTATTGTGAATGGAATTGTGTTTTTTATTTGGGTTTCTGTTTGTTTATTATTGGTGTAGAGAAATGCAATTGTCTTTTGTACATTTATTTTGTATCCTGAGACTTTGCCAAAGGCCTTTATCAGTGTAAGGAGGTTTTTGACAGATTCTCTTGGGTTTTCAAGATACACAATCATATCCTCTGCAAAGAGAGATAACTTGACTTCTTCTTTTCCTATTTGGATACCCCTGATTGCCTTCTCTTCTCTGCTCAAGCCAGGACTTCCAATACTGTACTGAACAGGAGGGGTGAGAGTGGGCATCCTTGTCTTGTTCCAGTTTTCATGGGAAATGGTTATAATTTTTGTCCATTTAGGAGTATGCTCGCTGTGGGTTTCTCGTAGATGGCTTTTACTATTTTGAGGTATGTTCCCCATATGCCTAGATGTTCAAGGGCTTTTACCAAGAAGGGGTGTTGGATTTTATCAAAAGCTTTTTCTGCATCTAATGATATAATCATGTGGTTTTTGTTTTGACATCTGTTGATGTATTTAATAACATTTATGGTTTTATGAATGTTGAACCAGCTTTGCATCCCAGGAATGAAGCCTACTTGGTCATGATGGATGATTTTTGAGATGTATTGCTGAATCCGGTTTGCTAGGATCTTGTTGAGAATTTTAGCATCTATGTTCATCAAAGATATTGGCCTGTAGTTCTCTTTCTTTGTTGGATCTTTACCTGGCTTGGGTATCAATGTGATGTTGGCTTAGTAAAATGATTTGGGAGCATTCCATCTTTTTCAATCACCTGGAATACCTTCAGTAGGATTGGTATCAGGTCCTCCTTAAATGTCTTGAAGAATTCTGCTGGAAAGCCATCTGGTCCAGGGCTTTTTTTTTATAGGAAGTTTTCTTATTATGTAGTCGATTTCCTTGATTGTTATTGGTTTATTTAGGGTCTCAATCTCTTCTTGTTCCAACTTAGGTAGGTTGTGTGATGTCAGAAAGTCCTCCATTTCCTTTTGGTTTTCAAGTTTGTTTCCATACAAGTGTAAGTAGTAGTCTCTAATGATCTTTTGTATTTCTTCAGGGTCAGATGTGACTTCATCTTTTGTGTTTCTGATTGTGCTTATTTGGTTTTTTTCTCGTTTTTTCTTGGTCAGTCTAGCTAGGGGACCATCGATCTTGTTTATTCTTTCGAAGAACCAGCTTTTTGTTTCATTGATTTTTTTCTATTATCTTTTTGTCTTCTATGTCCTGGATTTGGGCTTTTATTTTGGTGATCTGGATTCTTCTGCTGAAATTAGGGTTTTTGTGGTCTTGCTTTTCCAGCTTCTTTAGGTGGCTTGTTAGGTTGTTAATTTCTGTTCCTTCCATTTTCCTCATGTGTGTTTGTAGGGATATAAATTCCCCTCTTATTACAGCTTTTAAGGCATCCCAGAGATTTTGGTAAGATGTTTCTTCATTTTCATTTGTTTCCAGGTATCTTTTGATCTCTGTTTTGATGTCATCATTGACCCAGGAGTTATTTAGCATCATGCTGTTTAGTGTCCATGTCTTTGTGGGTTTTGGAGGGACTTTGATGGTGTCAATGTTTATTTTTATTCCACTGTGGTCCGATGAGGTGCATTGTAGAATTTCAGTCCTTTTAAAATTGCTTATGCTTGATTTGTGTCCAATTATGTGGTCGATCTTAGAATATGTTCCATGCGGTGATGAGTAGAATGTGTATTCTGTGGTCTTTGGATGGAGTGTTCTGTAGGTATCAATTAAGTCCATTTGGTCCAGTGTCTCATTGAGGTTCCGGAACTCCTTGCTGATTTTTTTTGGCCTGATGATCTGTCTAGGGTTGTGAGTGGTGTATTAAAGTCCCCAGTTATGATGGTGTTAGAGTCAATGTCTTTCTTTCATTTTCCTAGAAGTTGCTTTATGAATGTTGGCACACCTATATTGGGTGCATATATGTTTAGGGTAGATATTTCTTGTTGATGGAGTGAATGTTTTATCATTATGTAGTGGCCCTCTGTATCTTTTTTAATTTTTGATAGCTTAAATGGTATTTTGTCTGAAATTAGGATCGTGACTCCTCCTTTCTTTTGTGTTCTATTCGCCTGAAAATTTGTTTCCCATCCTCTTACTTTGAGTCTGTGTATGTCCTTTCTCGTGAGATGGGTCTCTTGAAGGCAGTACATTGTTGCCTGGTGATATTTTATCCATTTTGCCATTCTATGTCTTTTCAGTGGTGCGTTTAGTCCATTCACATTCAGACTAATTATTGAAATGTGAGAGTTCGTCCCTATCATGGAGTTCTTATGGAGTTGTTGTTCTTCCACTTAGTTTTTTCTTTTTTTTTTTTTGTCTTTCTTTTGGTTTTAGGGTTGATTTGCATATATTTTATTCTTTTCCCTATACTCTTGTGAAGAACGTTGTTCTTTTTTCCTTTTCTTCTGTGTTTAGTACTTTCTTAAGTGTTTCATGCAGAGATGGTTTGGTGACAGCATAAGTTCTTAGGGATTGGATACCCGGGAAAGATTTTAATTCTCCCTCACTGATGAAGTTTAACTTGGCCGGGTAGGTTATTCTTGGTTGAAATTGTTTATCTTTTAGGACTTTGAAGATAGGGCTCCAGGCTCTCCTAGCCTGCAGGGTTTCTGGAGATAAATCTGCTGCTATTCTGATTGGTCTTCCATGGTAGGTGATCTGGCCTTTTTCTCTTGCTACCTTTAGGATTTTTCCTTTTGTGCCTACTTTATTTAGGTGAATTATTATGTGCCTAGGAGTTGGTCTTCTCATTTGTTGTCTTGCAGTGGTTCTCTGAATCTCTTGTGTTTGAATTTTTGCATCACTGATTAGATAAGGAAAGTTTTCTTGAATGATCTCATGGAAAGTTTGTTCCAATGTGGTCTCTGTTTCTCTTTCTGCCTCAGGGAGTACGATTACTCTTAGGTTAGGCCTCTTGAGGTAGTCACTCATCTCTTGAAGGTTTTTTCCTGTCTTTTTGAGCTTATTTTCTGTGTTTTTAAGAGTTTGGGTTATTTCTATATTTCGGTCCTCAAGTTCTGAGATTCTTTCTTCTGCTTGGGTAATTCTGCTTTCCATGCTTATCAGTTAGTTATTTATTTCATTCACAGTGTTCTTTATTACTGTTATCTCAGATATTAGCTCCTTCCTAGTTTCTTCTTGTGTCTCCTCAATTCTTTTTAATCTCTCCATTATTGTTTTGATATCTACATTTGCAGTTTGAGACCCTTCATTCTGGAGGCTTTTCATTGTTTGCATTCCAAAGTCAGTTTTCTCAGTGTCTGCTCTCCCAGGCATCTGGGAGAGACCCATACTCTTCTTTTGATTTTTCTTCATTTCTGTAGATTTTTCTCCCTCTCCCCCTTTCCCTCCCCTTCTTCAATTCTGTTTTTGAGGGAAGGTGGGATTGCTTTTATTTCTCTTCTGCAATGACCTGTTCTTCTTTATGAGGGTCTTCTGGCTTTGTTCATTTTTCCCTCTGCTTTACAGTCTGTCTATTCAGCAGTATGTAGTGTTGGTTCCTAGGTTAAAAAAGGGGGCGTATAAAAGAAGAAAATAATGGAGGAAGGGGGGGTCAATAGGGAGTTAGAAAGAGAGAAGTGTGAGAGGGAAAACAGATAAACATACCAACTATCAGGTGAGAAAGAGACATAGGGCCAGGAAGAGATGAAGAAAGACACGTAAGAAAGATTCCCTAAAGAGTACTGATAGCTACACAGAAACAGGCCAATAAAATAGAGAAACAGTATAAGTCAGAAGGTAAACAACAAACGTGATCTAAACCAACAGTTACAATGATAAAATACTAAGTCAAAATAAGCGAAAGAGAGAAGCGCAAGAAGGAAAACAGATATACATACTGACTCTCAGGTGAGAAAGAGACACAGGACCGGGAAGAAGTGAAGAAAGACAGGTAAGAAAGATTCCCTAAAGAGTACTGATAGCTACACAGAGACAGGCCAATAAAATCAAGAAACAGTGTAAATCAGAAGGTAAACACCAAACGTGATCTAAACCAACAGTTTCAATGATAAAATCATAAGTCAAAATAAGCGATCAGACTAGAGTTACTTCTCTGATCTCCGATTCTGGCCTCTTCCTTTTGGTTTTCGTTGCAGCGTAGGGGTGGGGCTTTGTCTCCTGTTTCGCGCTGTTGCCTTAGGAACTGAGGTAAAGTTTGTTGATAGGTGGGAGGGGCAATGGAAGTCTCTGCCTGCAGAATAGCAAGGTAGTTTAAGCAGATCTGTTTTTCTCCATTTGTCTGGGTTCCCCAGCTTGGGATCTCGCACTGAGTGCCTCAGCCAGGGTGGGCCCAGAGTTCCAGAGCTCCAAAGCTCAAAAGGGCAGGCAGCGGGCGGCGAGAATGACTCTGGGCCCCCCACAGGGTACTTCAGCCAGGAATGGGACTGGTGTCTCTGAAGGGCGGGCGCCCAGAGCCTCCCTGTGTGACTGGTGGCTTGGTGCCAGGTGCTGGACTGGAGACAATGCAGCCGGGGAGAGAGCTGGAGGGGGCTGGGACCCAAAACTCCCATGCACACAGTGGAATAGCAGCAGCAGGAGGCTGCAATATCTGGCCTTAGGAAATGAGGTAAAGTTTTTTCATAGGTGGGCGGATCAATGGAAGTCTCTGCCTGGAGAATGGCGAGGCAATTTCAGCAGATCTGTTTTTTTTCTGCTTGTCTGGGTCCCCTGTCTTGGGGTCTCATGCTGAGTGCCTCAGCCAGGGTGGGCCCAGAGTTCCAGCGCTCCAAAGTTCCAAAGGGCAGGCGGTGAGCGGCAAGAGTGGCGCTGGGCCCCCCACAGGGTACTTCAGCCAGGAATGGGACCGGTGTCTCTGAGGGGCGGGTGTCCAGAGCCTCCCTGTGTGACTGGCGGCTTGGTGCCGGGTGCCAGGCTAGAGACAATGCAGCCGGGGAGGGATCTGGATGGGGCTGGGACCGGAGGCTCCCACACACGCAGTAGAACAGCAGCAGTGGGGGGGCACAATATCTGGTCCTGCATGGGACCAAGGTTCCCAGGCCTGGCACCAGCATGGTTGGTGGTGGGCTGGAGGATGGGGGAAGAGAAGTAATAGCCTTTCTGGGAACTCACGTTCAGAGAATCTCACCAGCTCACCTATGCCATCACCATCTTGCTTCAGTCCTTGACAAGATTTCTAACACATCAATTGCTACAATAAACCATATAGGATTTGGGAAGAAGACTAAAATGTACTAAACAGTCTGAGCTTCTCTCAGAGTCATATATATTCTCCTCTCCTTTTTTATCTATTTCATTTATCATTTTTTGAAGACCCAAGTCTCACTAGATATCAGCTGACATTACTTAAACTTTCTTACTTAATATATTTTAAATATAAATAAAATATAGAGAATCATTTTTGAGAACCCACTGACCTGCCAGTCAGCTATATCAAAGCCACATATTTTTCTATATTTTATATGTATTTTTATTAAACATGCATTACAAATTTTTAGCAAATATGAATTACAAATGCATTGAAACTTGCTTTGTAGTCTTCTTTGGTCTATTTTCTTGTCTCCTCCATCAGTGTTAACTACCATCTTCAATTTAATGTTTATTATTCTCATATATGTTTTAGACTATTAATATTTATGTATCAGTTAAACTCTACAGTTTGTTACATTGTTTCTAGCTTTATAATAAATAGTATGACACTCCATATATCTTTTTTTTGTTGTTGAAACTTACATTTTTAAGATTTACTCATGTTTATACATGCAACTCAAGACGGTCATTTTAACTGCTAATTTTGTTTTACACAGTATGAGTATAGCAGTGTGTTTTCCTGAAGCTAGGCATTTGTTATTTCAGATGATTCATTATGACAAACACTACAAACAGTGCTACAAAAGATATAGCTAGAATTATTATTGCTGAGTTGAAGGATGAGGCATTTTCAACTTCATCAGATATTGCAAATTCATTCTTCTGAATAGTGGTATCAATATATCTGCCAAGTAGCCATGTGGAAAAAATCCAATTACATTCTTGCCTGTTTTTTTGTAACATATTTGTCTAATATGCTGGGTTTGAAATGGTGTCTCACTATATATTACATTATAGTTTCTTGATTATTCATGAGGTTGAGCACAATATATTATTATTGACTAACCAGATTTTCTCTTCTATGAAATGTCTATTTAAACCCTTGTTCATTTTTGTACCAATTTTTATGCTTTATTACTGCTTTGTAAAATTCTTTGTATATTTGTAAAATTCTTCATATATTTACTAGATATTAATTCTTTCTAAATTACCTGTGTGTGAAATGTATTTTCTCAGTCTGTGAGTCATTTTTATGCATTTTAACAGTTATTTTTGTAAAGAAGAGACCATTCTTTTCTTTTTAATATCATATCTGAAAATTCTTTCTTATCTTTAAACCATAAAGATAGTTGGCTCTGTTTTTTCTAAAAGATTTTACATCTCCTTTTCATATGCAGATCATTAAAATCATGTGCTATTTATCTTTGTGTATGATGTAAGTAGAACTCTAATTTCACTTTTTTTCCTTATGGACACTGACTTATTCCAGTGTCATGCTTTTCCTACTCTGAACAGATATTTTTTTTTTTTAATTTTAGTTCATTCCTTCACCAATCTTTATGTAACACACCCTAATAATGAATATATGTCCTGCTTATACATTGTTATTTAAAAGAAAATTTTAGGCTTCATTTCCATGCTATTTTATACTTACTAGGATGATCTTTTCTGCATCTAATTTTAGTATTTTTAAATTATAATTTAAAATTCAGACTTATTCAATCACATTTTATACACAGCTATGAAGCAGAATAGAGTTTTTCAGACATTTTCTGCTAGATTTACAATTCATATTTTTCCCAATACAGACTATTTTAAAATGAGTTGTTCAGCTCATTTCACTCTTCTTGGTGCTTTCCAGCACTATTTACCTGTAATCTGTATTGCTAGTATTTCATGATTCCCGTCTTCTTAATTGCCTTCCATGATTTCGATTTCAACGTCTTCTTTTTGTAAATTATAATTTTTTTATTTTAACTATGTGGGGTACAATTGAAAGTTAAGTATACAAATGTTTATTATGCAGATACCCTTGTTGATGAGGTATGCCCCCCCCACCCCCAGCAGTTTCCCACTACTGCCAATCCCTTGCTTATACTATTACAAGAGTTGTTCAAGGTCCGCTAATGAGTTACAAGTGATATTCAGTTCTTTGTTTCTGTGATAGATCACTCAGTATTATAGACTCTAAGTTCATCCAAGTTGCTGTGAAGTTCATAATTTTGTCCTTGTTTATGGCTGCATAATTTTCCATCATGTATATGTACCACATTTTTTTAATCCAATCCTCTGTCTGTGGGCACCACAGTTGGTTCCATATTTGCAGCTATTGTGAATAATGCTGCAATAAACATGTGTGTGCAGGTATCTTTTTCATAGAGTGATTTGAGATCCTCTGGGTATATTCCCAGTAGAGGGATCACAGGGTTACATGGGAGGTTGATCTTCAGGTCTTTTAGAAATTGTCAAACTGTTTTTCACAGAGGCAGTACTATTTTACAATCCCATCAAGAGTGTAGAAGTGTTCCGTTTCCCCTGCATCTTCTCCAGCATCTATTGTTTTTTGTTATTGATGATGGCCATCCTGAATGGAGTTAGGCGGTAACTCAGTGTGCATTTATTTGATGACTAGTGAGGCTGAACATTTTTTCATATATCTGTTCCATGTGTTATATATCATGTCTTCTTTTGAGAAGTGTCTATTCATATATTTTGCTCACTTATAATGGGAGTTTGTTTTTTTTTTCTTTTCCTCATGTTTGAGCTCCTTGTAGTTCTTAGATGTTAAGTCTTTGTCTGATATACAGTTGGCAAATACTTTTTCCCAGTGTGTGGGCTGTCTCCTTGCTCTCTCAATAGTTTCTTTGGGTTTGCAGAAGCTTCTCAGTTTGATGAGGTCCCACTCGTCTCCCTTATCTCTTATAGCATGGACACTTGAGGTTTTTGCCAGGAATTGGTTGCCAGTTCCAATTTCCATAAGGGTGTCTCATGCATTTTCTAAGGTTCTTATACTTTGAGGTTTTACATTTAGGTCTTTGATCCATTTAGAGTTGATTTTGTGTATGGTGATAGGTAGGGGACTTGTTTTAATCTTCTGCATGTGGTCAGCCAGTTTTCTCAGCACAATTTACTGAATAGGTTCTCTTTGACCCAGCGATTGGGGTGGAGGCTTTGTCAAAGAAATTCATGTTTTGTTTCTGGAATCTCTGTCACATTCCATTGGTCTATATGCCTGTTCCTTGTACCAATACCAGAATGTTTTGATTACTGTAGCTTTATAATAAAGTTTAAAGTCTGAGAGTGTGATACCTCCTGCTTTTGTTGTTGTTGCTGTTTGTTTGTTTTTGCTGAGGATTGTTTTGGCTATTCATTGTCATTTATGTTCCCATATGAATTTAGATATTGTCATTTCCAGGTCTGAGAAGAATTCTGTTGGTTATTTTAATGGATATTGCATGAAATCTGTAGATTGCCTTTGTGGGGTGAAAATCTTAGCAATGTTGATACTTCCAATCCATGAGCTTGGAATATTTTTTCATTTGTTTATGTCATCTTTGATTTCTTTGAGCAGTATTTTGTAGCTTTTGTTGTAAAGATCTTTCACTTCTCTGGTTAGGAAGATGCCTAGGTATTTCTTTTGTCGTTGTTGTTCCTATTGTGAGAGGGATTGCACATTTCATCTCAGTTTCTGTTTGTTTAATTTTGGTGTATAGGAATGCAACTGTCTTTTGCACATTTATTTTATATGCTGAGACTTTGCCAATGTCTTCTATCAGTGCAAGGAGGTCTTTGAGAGACTCTCTTGGGTGTTTGAGGTAAGGAATCATGTCATCTGCAAAGAGGAATGACTTAATTTCTTATTTTCCAACTTGGATACCCCTAATTTTCTTCTCTTATCTGATTGCTATAGCTAGGACTTCCAATACTATGTTGAACATGAAGTATGAGAGTGGGCATCCTTGTCTTGTTCTGGTTTTCAGGGGAAATTGCTTCAATTTCTGTCTGTTTAACAATATGCTTGTTGTGGGTTTCCTGTAGGTAGCTTTTACTATTTTGAGGTATTTTCCATCTATGCCTAAGTGTTTGGGAATTTTTTATCAAGAAAGGATGCTCAATTTTATTGAAAGCTTTCTCTGCATCTAGTGATATAATCATGTGGTTTTTGTTTTTACATCTGTTGATGTATTTAATTATGTTTATGGTCTTGCAGATGCTGAACCAGCATTGCATCCTAGGGATGAAGCCTACTTGGTCATGATGGATGATATTTGAGATGTGTTGTTGAATCTAGTTTGCTAGAATCTTGTTGAGAATTTTAGCATCTCTGTTCATCAATGATATTGACCTGTAGTTTTTGCTCTTTGTTGGATCTTTATCTGGTTTGGGTATCCAAGTGATGTTAGCATCATAAAATGATTTGGAGAGAATTCCATCTTTCTTGATTGCCTGAAATACTTTCAATAGGGTTGGTTTCAGCTCCTCCTTATATGTTTTGTGGAATTCTGCTGGAAAGCCATCTGATCCAGGGCTTTTCTTTTTGTAGGTAGTTTTCTTATGACATAGTCAATTTCTTGGGTTGTTATTGGTCTATTCAGTGTCTCAATTTCTTCTTATTTTAACCTGGGAGGTTGTGTGATGTCAGAAAGTCCTCCATTTCATCCAGGTTTTCAAGTTTGTTTCCATATAGGTATACATAGTAATCTCCGATAATCTTTTATCTTTCTTCAGCATCACTTGTGACTTGATCTTTTTCATTTCTGGTTGTGTTTATTTGGGCTTTTTGTCTCTTTTTCTTGGCCAGTCTAGCTAGGGGTCCATCAATCTTGTTTATCCTTTCAAAGACCATCTTTTGGTCTCATTGAATTTTTTGTATTATATTTTTATCTTCTATGTCCCAAATTTTAGTTTTTATTTTGGTGATATTAATTATTCTGCTGAAGTGTAGGTTTTGGTGGTCTTGCTTTTACAGCTTTCTTAGGCTATTCGTTAGACTTTTAACTTGTGATCTTTCCATTTTCTTCATATATGTTTGTAGTGATATAAGTTCTCCTCTTAGTACTGTTTTCATGGCATCCCAGAGACTTTGATAAAATGTTTCTTTATTTTCATTCATATCCAGGAAACTTTTAATCTCTTTTTTGATTTCCATGTTGGCTCAGGAATTGCCCAGCATCATGCTATTTAGTGTCCATGTCTTTGTTGGTTTTGGGGGAATTTTTTTGGTGTTAATATTTATTTTTATTCCACTGTGGTCTGAGAAGGTGCATGGCAGTATTTCAGTCTTAGGGAATTTGTTTCTGCTTGATTTATGACTGAGGATGTGATCGATCATAGAGTACATTCCATGTGGTGATAAGTAGAATGTATATTCCATGGTTATTGGGTGGAATGTTCTGTAGGTATCAATTAAATTCATTTGACCAAGTGTCACATTGAGGTTCTGTATCTCCTTTTTGCTGTTTTTTCTTGATGATCTGTCTAGGGTTGTTAGTGGGGTGTTTAAGTCCCCAGCTATGATAGTGTGTTAGAGTCAATTTTTTTTTAGTTTCCCTAGAATCTGCTTTATGAAAGTTGGTGGCCCTATGTTGGGTGCATGTATGTTTAGGATGGATATTTCTTGTTGATTGATTGAAACTTTTATCATTATGTATTGACCTTTAGTATCTTTTTTAAAATTTTCAATTGCTTAAAGGGTATTTTGTCTGATATTAAAATTGTGATTCCTGCTTGTGTTCTGTTCACCTAATTTTTTTTTTCCTTTCTCTTACTTTGAACCTGTGAGTGTCCTTTCTGGCAAGATTTCTTGGAATCAATATATTGTTGCACCATGAAATTTTATCCAATTTGCCACTCTGTGTCTATTCAGTGGTGCATTTATTTAGTCCATTCACATTCAGGCTAATTATTGAGATATGAGATTTTATTCCTGTCATGAGGTTTTTATAGAGTTTGTTGTTATTGCTGCTGTTTGTTTGCTTACTTATTTGTTGAGTTTCTTTAATTTAGGGGTTGATTCATGTGTGTTTTCAATCTTTTTCCTGCATTCATGGGAAGGGTGTTGTTGTTTGTTTTTTCTTTCCTTCCTTCCTTCCTTCCTTCCTTCCTTCCTTCCTTCCTTCCTTCCTTTCTTCCTTCTGTGTGTAATACTTTCCTCAGTGTTTCTTATAGAGCTGGTCTGTAGGCAGTGTAAACTCTTAGAGAATGAATGTCTGGGAAGGATATTTTCTCCCTCACTGATGAAACTTAGCTTAGCTGGGTAGGTAATACTTGGTTGAAAATGTTTCTTTGAAGATTGAACCTTGAGGATTGGGCTCCAATCTCTCCTAGTCTAAGTTGTTTCTGTAGATAAGTCTGCTGCTCTTCTTATTAGTCTTCCATGGTAGGTAGGCAGACATTTCTCTTTTGCTGACTTTAGGATTTTTTATTTTATACCTACTTTGTATATGTAACTTACTATGTGTCTAGATGTTGATCTTATTTGTTGTCTTTTAGGGGTTCTTTGAAATGCTTGTGTTTGAATGGTCATTTCACTGACATGAAAAGTTTTCTTGGATAATTTCATGGAATGTTTGTTCCAGGGTAACTACTGTCTCTCTATCTGCCTCAAGGGGTTTCAGTTAATCTTAGGTTCAGCCTATTGATGTAATCACTCTTCTCTTGGAGATTTTGTTATTTTTTTAAAGCTTCTTTTCTATGTTTTTAACAGTTTGGGTTAGTTCCACATTTTGGTCCTCAAGTTCTGAGATTCTTTTTTCTGCTGGTTTAATTCTGCTATCCATGCTTATCAGTTTGTAATTTATTTCATTCACTGTATTCTTTATTCCTGTTATCTGTTATAAACTCCTTCATTCTTTCCTCTTGTCTCTCCTCATTTCTCATTTCCATTTATTCTCTCTATTCATATCTGTATATCTGGGTTCGTGTTTTGAGACCAGTCATTTGGGGGCTCTTCCTTGTCTGAGTTCCTAAGTCTGTATTCTCAGTGGCTGTCTTCCAAGATGTCTGTGTGAGACTCATATTTTTCCTTTGGTTTTTCTTCATATATGTACATTTTCCTCCTCCTTTTTTTTACCTCATTTTAATTCTGTTGTTCAGAGATAAGAGGGATATATTATATTCTGTTTGCTCAATCTTCTATTCTTCCTTATTTAGATCCTCTGGCTTTGTTCAATTCTGAAGATGGACTGGGGCTGGGGACCTTTTTTTTTGCAGTTCTGAGATTTAATTTGGGGAGGGGCTGTGATTCAGTAGTTATCTGTAGATCCCAGTATCCACTGACAGGTGTGTGGGCCTCCTGGAACCCATTTTCCATCACCTTACAATGTGTCCATGCAGTTGGGTTGTGTGTTTGGCCTTTGACTGCAAAATGAGATAAGAAAAAGGGAAAGAATACAAAAAGGAAGGAGAAAGATGAAAGGAAAGTGGGGAGAGAGATGAGGGTAACAGACAGGCATACCAACTAGTGAATAAACAGAACAAATAAAAAGAAAAAGCAACAGCAAAAACATACAGGTCATCATACAAACAAAAATCCCCCTGTTGATGACTCCTTCAAAAATACCCATACAAAAACAGAAAATCTAAAAAAAATTAAAATGACAGACACAAAGTAAGTATACAAATGTAAACAAAAAAGAGAGATTTAAAAACAAAAATTAAAATAAAAACAAATAAAAGAAACAAGAAAACAAACTAAAATTTTCTGTGTGGCCATTTCTGTAACTCCAGGTTTCTCTTGACTGCCACTTAAGGAGTGGTCTCCAGCTCCTCCCTTCTGCTCTCAGTGCAGGCTGATAACGTTGCTCTCAGCATGGGTTAGATGCCTCATGGACTACTGTGGGAGGAGGATTCATCAGATCCAGACTCACCCAACTTGCTGCTTCTGCTGTCAAGTCTCCCACTGAGATCTAATGTGTCTGTGCCTGTTCCAGTGTGGGGGAGGGGCATCTGTCTCTCCTAGTCCAGTGAGAAGATAGCTTCTGGGTTCCAGGTTGGAGGCTGGGCAGAGTTGGATGGGGCAATGCAGGTCTCTGCCAGGTTCCAGGACCAAGAAAATGGTGCATCAGCATCTAGTTACTAGCATTGGGGCTTTGTTCCAGATTTCAACAATCTGCCTTCTCCATGGCTCCTTCTGCTCATGACAGGCCTGCTGCCATAGGTGATCTTGTGGGCCGGGTGGCAGGTGGTGAGGAGTAGCTGTTCTCTGCTGCCTCTTCTCAAGAGAGCCCTGAGAATGACAGATAATCCTGCATGCTGAGGGCTCCAATTTCAGAGTGGTGGTGGGTTGCCATCACCTCTGGAGGAGAGGCCAGGGTGCAAGAATCCAAGTTTTCCATCAGAAAGACTTTCACTCACCACCAGAACACACCAATTCACACAAAGAGTCTTTATGGACACTTGCTTTTGCAGAGAATCTCACATTCTGACCTGTTCCATCGTCATCTTCCCCAGGAGCCACAATTTATCTTTAAATAACAAATATTCTGCTTTCTAGTTCATTTTATTATCTTCAATGACTTCCTAATTTATGATCTGTCCCATTAAGTATCTCATCTACACATTGTTTTTTGTAACTCTTACAATAGTCATCCAAAAATACATTATTATGGCCATTTCCATCTGGATTGTGAATATACTTAATCTCAATATAAAAGATCTAAGTAGTTAACCAATTTTAATAAGCTTGCACTCATCAATTCCATTAATAAGACCAGCAATTATTATATATATTCTACTATCTGGATTGTTACTAAGAAGAGTTTCAATCTATATCTTTTATCTTTGTATTGTTTGTAGGTTTCTGATCATTATACTGAGTTAGATATGAGATTGCTTATTTTTCCTCCATAATCTTTGAAGAACCCTAAATAATGAGATTAGTACTGAGAAAAAGAAAAACAAAAAGTGGTTGACTATAGATCAGAGAGCTTGATACCAATATCAGAAAACTATTTTCTTTTGAATTTTTATTTTTGGAGAATGTGTTTTAATAGGAAAAGTGTGGAACATATTAAATCTCTGCTTTATTTAAATCATTAGAAAGTTATTTTCTAATGGACATCTCACAAGCAGTTAGCAAAGACAGAGATAATCACTCAAAGCTGACATGAGTTAATAAATAACAACACATGACTTATTAACTTCATTAAAAAAATAAGATCAATAGACTGATAATAGTAAGAAGATCCCCTTAGCTATAATACATCTGGATGTGAAGAAGAAATTTGATAAGATTGTGTTTTAATATATTTTCAGGTAAGATATAGAAAAGAAGGCATACTCCAATGATAATGACCAATATAAATATTTTGTAAAAAGAGCATGAGTTAAGTCAATAAAATTTTAATTTGTTAAACACAAAGAATAAAGAGATGTAGATGAATACCATTGTTTTTGTTCTATCTTGTTTTGATTTTGTTTATTCTTTTATCTTTTTAAATTTTTTTAAAAAAATTTTGGTGGGGTGACTGATGGCATGACACAGAAAGCTCTGTTCTTGAATCTGCCTAATCCAATTTTTAAAACCCATTACTTAAAAGAGAATATCAATGCCTCACTCTTTATTGGCCTATGTCAACAGCCTAGAAATAATGTCAAATATATTAAATGGTGAAACTTTTGCAACCCAGAATAATTTTCACAGGCTGAAAGGATTAGACTGCATTAAAAGTAAATAAAATAGGGACAAAGCTCTGTACTTAATGTCAAAAAACCCAAGAGAAGGAAATATTTCCAGAAGAAGGTATTGAACAACTACTTTCAATAAAATGAATACTGAATAATGCCATATCATTGAATTTTGTAGCACAGATTTTATGAGAAACCTTGGCAACATTTTTGGTATAGTGATAAATATGGAGTGGTTTATACTGGCAATTTATGATCACTAAAATTTGTAACTATTGAACATCCTGTCTCATTCCTCATAGATCCTTTACTGTTGATGTCTCTTCAGTCTAGAAACAAGCTTCTATTTTCTCCATAATCCTCCTTTATTTCTAGTTTTCCAGTAGATTATGGCTCATCCTCATTGTTTATGTCATTTCACTATATCCTTCTATTTCTATCTTAAGAATGGCATTTACTAGGGAAGGGAAGGGAAGGGAAATAGGGAGATGAAGGACAAAGGGTACAAACTAGCAGTTATGAAGGATAAATAAGTCTGGAGATTCAGTGTACAGTATGAAAATGATAGCAATACTGTATTATGTGCTGAAATTTTGCTAAAAGAGTAGATTCTAGGTGTTCTTACTATGCAAACAAAAAGGTAACTATGTAAGGTGATGGAAATATTAATTTGTTTGACTGTAGTAATCATTTCAGTGAATACATGTATATCAAAACATTATGTCACACACCTTAAATATATACAATAAAAAATAAAAGTTGCCAAAAAATAGTTTGAACACTAACTACAGACAGATCTGGGTTTCAGTTCAGGCTTTACCATTTTCTACTTATGTGGTCTCAGACACATTATTTAATCTTTTTCTCCCTAATTTTTCCTAACATGAAAATAATGTTAGTACTTATATCCCACATGATTGTTTTAAAGATTAAATTAAATAATATATATGTGATGCTTAGGTCAACACTTGGCACATGATAAGAATTAAGCAAATGCATCTACCATTGTTATCATTATCATTATCATTATTTCTACTACTAATATTGTTATTAGATCAGAAACACAAATATTAGCAAATAATAAGATAAATTCTTGTTG